>NQII01000884.1:602077-636736 GCA_002778355.1 Clitarchus hookeri | reverse complement strand
GTCTGGCTTTTGGCTAATCCATGCCAACTTAAAAAAATTGTACATTGGGAAGTTATAATTTCTTCTTTAAAATTCAGAGTGCAACACATAAAAGGAACTCAAAATGTAGTTGCAGATGNGTTATAATTTCTTCTTTAAAATTCAGAGTGCAACACATAAAAGGAACTCAAAATGTAGTTGCAGATGCGCTATCTCATATGTTTGATGGCACCAATGTGGAATCTGAAATACTTCCAAATTGAAATGCTTTTTCTAGTTTTCCATTAGCTTTTACATACATTAAAGTACACCATGAAAAGGATAGTTATTTAAAACAAATTATCTCAAATTTAAAATTAGGTATTGAACAAAAACCATTTTTTCTTTTCAAAGGTCTTCTTTGTTGCAGATCTCGTAGCAAACGGAAATTTATAGTATTGCCTGATCATCTTAAACCTATATTTGAGTATTTTCATTCATCACCTCTTGACGCTCACCTGGGTACACACAAAAATATTCTAATATCCGTCCGCACTTCATTTTTAAAGGAATGGATGCTAAAATCTCCGAGCTAGAAAAATGTTGCAAATTTTGTACTCTGAACTGGGCCTCCGGATCACCAAGTTTGTGTGTTAAACGGCACCTAAATGTTAACTGCAACAGCGAATGTTATTTCAAGGGGGTGGGGGAACGATTCATTACTCGCTTCATATCGCCTAGTAGTTGTGTTACGGCGCCTTCAGGTCAACTACATCAGCGGTTGGATCTTCCCCAACAGTAGTAACGTTTCTTCCTTAGTGCCGAAAACATTNGTGCACATGACAACCAACTTTATTATAGGGATTGTAAAATGTCAGGCCACACGATTGACCAGTGTTTCAAGTTAAAAAACAAGTTACGTGGGGACGACAAGTGAGCAGTCTTCCTCGTAACTCTGGCAAGTTTACAAATACTCAGTTTAATNAAAACAAGTTACGTGGGGACGACAAGTGAGCAGTCTTCCTCGTAACTCTGGCAAGTTTACAAATACTCAGTTTAATCCTCACCTTTTTTAAAATGTGAACCTCTGCAGGCACTTTCACAGCGGGTATTCAAAAGGTTAACACACCATGTTGAGGTTAATTTAGGGCCATTATCTATAAGTGGTCTTGTTGATTCTGGATCTGTTGGTACCACCATTTCTGCAAAACTTTTTGACAAATTAAAAGAATTAAGGTTAGTTAAGTCTGTTGAACCTTCTGACATACAATGCTATACTGAGTCAAGGCAGGCTCTGCCTATATCTTGTTGCGCCATTTTAAAGTTGAAAATAGATAATTTCTCTTAAACACACAAATGTCTAATTTCCAAACAACTTGTTTTAGATTTTATTTTGGGTGCAGAATTCATGGCTGCTACTGGCTTAATACTTGATATTCTATTCAAGATGTTTCTTTTAAGTTTGCTCCTGATTGTAGAGCAGAGTCCAATAAAATTATAGATTCTTTTGAGCAGTTTCATGAACAGCAGAGTTCTGCTATTGAGAAATTATGCAAAAGTATATCCAAGGTCCATATCACAGAGTTAGGCCTCTATTATTATAAGAATATTAGATAAAATTACTTAGCAAGGAAAATGTTAATTTTCATCCATATAGATTGGCACCACAGCAGATGGAAATATTTAAAAATCAGGTTAAGAACTTGTTAGATAAAGATGATATTGAACAATCTACTTCCCAATATGCTAGTCCAGCCTTTTTAGTACCGAAAATGAATGCAAAACATCAGATGGTTGTGGACTACCAGAAACTTAATAAATACATTAAAATTGATTCAGTTCCTCCTCATGATCTCCAATCGGCATTTAAGTGGTTTGGAAAAGCAAAATTCTTTACACCTGATTTAAACGCAGCCCAATCACCAAATCCCTTTGTCAAAAGATTCCAAACCAATCACCAGTTTTTGTGTTCCTCAGAACCTGTATCAATTTACTTGTGTGGCATTTGGCTTGGCCACAGGTGCTCAAGTACTTACCATGCGTTTAGATATGATTTTTCATGAAGTAAAATTCAAGTTTGTCTATAACTATCTGGATGATCTTGTCATTTATTCTGACAGTTTTTAACAGCATTTAGATCTCCTAAAAGAAGTACTTTCTCGTTTAGAAAAGGCAGGTCGCACTATTAACCAGTCGAAAGTTAAATTTGCAGTTCAACAAATTTCATTTTTGGGACATACAATTGCTTCCAGTGGAATTCCTATTGATCCAGAAAGGACCAAGTCCATTACAGATTTTCTTCCACCACGAGATGTGAAAGGTATATCTAGGAATTGGCATGATTAAATTTTTTTGGCAAATTTATTTAGAACCAAACTAANCTAGGAATTGGCATGATTAAATTTTTTTGGCAAATTTATTTAGAACCAAACTAAAAAGGTAGTTACTCTGAATAAGTTGAGAAAAAAATATGTGAAATTTGAATGGGGTGAGCAGCANTAAATTTTTTTGGCAAATTTATTTACAACCAAACTAAAAAGGTAGTTACTCTGAATAAGTTGAGAAAAAAATATGTGAAATTTGAATGGGGTGAGCAGCAAAAGGCCTTCGACACACTCAAGAATGATATAATTCATCTTCCTGTGTTACGTATGCCAATTTTAGTAAGGAATTTATCCTTCAAACTGAGGCTTCAAGTAAAGCTATAGTAGCTGACCCGGCTCAGGAGATTGATGGCTGTAGTCACCTGATTGCATTTGCGTCCCGCACTCTTACTCCCCAAGAGAAAAACTCTTCCACTATTTATGAATTGGAATATTTGGCCGTAGATTTTACCATAGATAAGTTTAGGCAATATTTGGAACATGCAGAATCTCTTCTGGAGTCATTGTCTGGCTTTTGGCTAATCCATGCCAACTTAAAAAAATTGTACATTGGGAAGTTATAATTTCTTCTTTAAAATTCAGAGTGCAACACATAAAAGGAACTCAAAATGTAGTTGCAGATGCGCTATCTCATATGTTTGATGGCACCAATGTGGAATCTGAAATACTTCCAAATTGAAATGCTTTTTCTAGTTTTCCATTAGCTTTTACATACATTAAAGTACACCATGAAAAGGATAGTTATTTAAAACAAATTATCTCAAATTTAAAATTAGGTATTGAACAAAAACCATTTTTTCTTTTCAAAGGTCTCCTTTGTTGCAGATCTCGTAGCAAACGGAAATTTATAGTATTGCCTGATCATCTTAAACCTATATTTGAGTATTTTCATTCATCACCTCTTGACGCTCACCTGGGTACACACAAAAATATTCTAATATCCGTCCGCACTTCATTTTTAAAGGAATGGATGCTAAAATCTCCGAGCTAGAAAAATGTTGCAAATTTTGTACTCTGAACTGGGCCTCCGGATCACCAAGTTTGTGTGTTAAACGGCACCTAAATGTTAACTGCAACAGCGAATGTTATTTCAAGGGGGTGGGGGAACGATTCATTACTCGCTGCATACCACCTAAAAGTTGTGTTACGGCACCTTCAGGTCAACTACATCAGCGGTTGGATCTTCCCCAACAGTAGTAACGTTTCTTCCTTAGTGCCGAAAACATTCACATTTTTTTTTACCTCAACATTTCTAACCGACAGAGCCAAGCTCTGCGCACACAGCATAGGTATGTGCAATGGTCGCCGGAAAGACCCCTCACACTTGCGCACGCGTGCACAAATACACAAATGAAAATTAAACCTAAAAAAACCACACACAAACATGTAAAAAAAAAACCAAATTTACACTTTCACTTGAAAATGGAAATAAAACTTTACACTCGCACACAAAAATGAAAATAAACATTTTGCACTAACTTCTGCAAAAAAAATAAAACATTTCGTACACACGCTCAAAAATGAAAATGAAACATAAATGGCACACACACAAACGAAAATTAAAATAAAAAATTACGCTTGCAAATGAAACAATTACACACACATACACAAACAAAAGGAAAATTTAAATAATCATTAATCCGATACATGCAAACAAAAGCTAAATCATCAATCACACACATGCAAACAAAACAATACTCTCACACTTGGAAAAACGGGAATCTTACCGATTTATGTTCGCTGTTGCAGTTGACATGAAGGTGCTATTTAACACCGTAACTAGGCAATATGCAGGGAGTAATGAATCTTTACCCTCTTTGCAATATATATTAACATTCGCTGTTGCGGTTAACCTGAAGGCCAGCACACACTAGGTAAACTAGTTAAAATACCTATGTTTTTTGATTATGTATGACTACCTAAGGCCCCTTTGAACTCAAAGTTGTCATTAAACAAAACATGTGGATAGCAAGAAAAAGAGTAATTTGCATTTCACCCCGGTAACAGCAGTGTACACAAAGNTCATTAAACAAAACATGTGGATAGCAAGAAAAAGAGTAATTTGCATTTCACCCCGGTAACAGCAGTGTACACAAAGTTGAAAAAACAGCTTTTTTGGGTAAATTGTTCCATATCGCATATGAAAAATGTGTGAATGCCTTTTGGAAAAGCCAAAGAAATTTTTANCTTTTTTGGGTAAATTGTTCCATATCGCATATGAAAAATGTGTGAATGCCTTTTGGAAAAGCCAAAGAAATTTTTACAAGAAAAGTGTCAGTAAGTTAGGCATCTAGATATGCTAGTCGAAACAAATAGAGTAACTAACTATTTTCCCACTTTTGGTTTGGATTAACTTGTCAGAAAAAACTGGGTAATTCACCATTTTCCCATTCTTAGTTTGGATATGCGAACTGAAACTTTTTGACCAGGTTCTGTTTGTTACGTGGATACGCTAGGGGAAACATTTTGTTGAAATGGNATATGCGAACTGAAACTTTTTGACCAGGTTCTGTTTGTTACGTGGATACGCTAGGGGAAACATTTTGTTGAAATGGGATGGTCACAGACTCGCTGGATAGGCAAAGGGGAAAAATTTTGATTGTTACTTCATCTCCACCCGGGTAGAAATGGATACGAAATAGGTGAAATTTTGTAACACAGGATATATAATATGCTTTTTGTACAGTTTGGCTATGCAATATTAAATAATTATCAAAAGCCCCTTCAACTCTGCTTTTTATTGAAAGATTGAAATTAATTTTTAATAGAAAATTCAATGTGTAGGACGTAATTTTTCTAAAAATGTTTACCTAAAGCAGATGTTTACTACTCGCATCTATATGAACAGCGAAATATTTATACCATTTTATTCTTTCTGTGAAGTTAAAACTTTCCATGTCATAAAATTTTTATTGTCATATTTGTTCAAGCAATATTTTTCGCTGATTCATCAAATCAATAAGCAATTCAAAATGATAATTATATCATGAGAAGAACTGCAAATAAAAGCCATCTTATGAACGACATTAAACTGAAGCCACAACCCCCCTCCCCTCCAACAACCAATTGCAAAAATATATTAAACAGATTCCAGACTGTAATATGCTACACGGAGTACAGGACTGAAGTAAAAGGTGAGAAAATATGTGCAAATGTAACATTTTTCACAAACATTTGTTTTCTTCATTTGGCAGAACAGCTGTGGTGGAAATATACGTGGCAGGACTACTTATGCTTAACAATGAAGTTATCTGTGTTCGTGTCTGCAGTTCTGAGGAATAAATTTAATTGGACAACACCTACCATTTTCATTATTATTTGGTGAACGATTAACGTCTTATTTTCTTGGAAACTGTAAACAAAAGAGCTCAGGGTCTGCATCTCAGGCTAATTAAGAGCCTAATTTTTATGGTAATTTTGATGGTAATGTGTATCCATCCTGCAGTTATGAGGAATAATTTTGATCAGAACACACCTACATTTTAAAATATTATTTCCTTAATGAAAACCATCTTTTTTTCTAGAAAACTGTAACATATGTCTTAGGTGCAGCTTTAGTCTGTTGTGCAGTTATACCAATTTTAAAGGTAAAGTGTGTTCATGTCCGCAGTTTTGAGATTCTCCTGGGCTGTAAATACTGATTTACTCCACCCCTCACACATGCAAAAATATCATTCTAAATTACCTTCCCTTCTTGCTGTATCATAGAAATATTTTAGCTTGCGGTTTTACTTATCTAAAAAAGACGTTTTGTGGCACCTGTGTGGCTATCCAAGTTAGAGATATTGGTTTCCTAGAAACGCATTGTCGGAAAAGTTTTAAAAAACAGATTAGTACATAATGTCATATTTGTATACGACACAAAGTTTTCCGCATAGTCTATTTCCCTAAAAACATTCCCATGTGAAAAAAAACTGTACCTGGATATGAACTCGTAATTAATTTATTTGCTCCAGCCATGTTAAAGAAATAGTGTCTTTATTCCTCCTTTCATATTGTCAGGTTGTCTCACAAAGAGCTGTCTCTGAGCTAGGTAACACAGGTGTGCAACGGCAGGCGCATGTGACTAAACATTGGCGACCTTGATAGAAGGGGTGGATAGTCATGTACCTTACTCACTTCAGAGTTGTACATTAGTGGCAAAGAGAATCAAAACGTTTAACAACCAAAATAAATGCAGTTACCCAGAAACTGTTTGTTATTTCAAGGTCACTATTCCCAGGCCATAGTGTCAAGAGTTGACTGTATTAAACTGTCAACTAGGTTTCTACAACTGTACAAATTTTGCTACATGTCACAATAACATTAATATAATTTACAATATAGGATGATAACATAAAAACTAAGTTACTCAAGCTTTGCAATTTTTTGTAAATTTTCTATAATTAATATATACAAATACCTGTGCCATCCTCTTCATTTTCAAGGGGGTTCTCTTCTATTGTTATCTCCTCCTTCACGACAGTCACAGTACTGGAGCCTGGGTGTTCATAGTCGTCCTCGCACTGAAACATATCACACAGTCACCACACACTGGAGTATATCCCCTGCATTATAGGCCATTCACGGTTAATTCACATTTGATTATGTGTCCTTCTGCTACATGTAAACATAAATACTGCCATGCGACTTCTATGTTTTATATCTCAAATGCTTTGTTTACTGTTTTCATCTGTTTAAGAATTCTGTAATATTTCTAAAACCATTTTGTAAGAATGTTTAATTTAGGCCTATATCCATATTTAGGTCAGCGTTATGACTTTTTAACAATGTCTGTATTGACGACAGTTCTTACGGTTATTATTTTACATTGTTAACATATTCTTATGCACGACATAGTACATTACACGTACATGTTAATATTTTGCTAGGACTGTGTTTAACACTGTTACAACTGCAGAAGAAGTTGGGTTATTTCATTAAAAGGATGACCTCAGTTGCAATAAAAAATTAGACGAAGGAACAATCAGTTCAACAAAAAGACACAGTGAATTCAAACATGCAACTAATGTCACTTATTTTTCGTATGCAACAGGGACAAACTTTAAAAGATAGTGGTGAACATGCACACAAATAGGCCTACCGTAACTTCTTTATCCACTCACATTTCTATGCATTGGTACCTACTGTTTTCTAGGTTTATTTCATTATTTAGTTAAGTTAATCTGGCTTGGCTTAGTAATTTGTTGGGATCATGGCAAACATTCAAATCACAGAAATGTAATGACACTACACAATTGTGTTTCAAACACCTTGGGCAAAGTTACAATATTGTGATTAATAAACATAAAACTTTAAAACATTTAAAAAAACAATTAATGAAGTCATAAAAACAAATCACGGTTAAAACGTATTTAAATATCGCAAGTCCAATATTTGCAATGACACACATTAGCCCAACGTAACGGCAACAATACTCTTTCACACACAGCGGTCACGACACACGTTACAGTATATTTATTTNCACATTAGCCCAACGTAACGGCAACAATACTCTTTCACACACAGCTGTCACGACACACGTTACAGTATATTTATTCCTGCTGTGGAAAAACAGATATATCTTATCGTAACTTACCTAGGTAGGTTTAAAAAAACACATGCACAAACTTGATGTGGTTAATCTTAAGTATTTTTCACAGGAAGAGAAAGTGACGCTTCATCTAGAGATAGAGAGAGAGACAGAGACATGCTCCGTCTATTCCAGTTTCTTCTTCGGACAAAAAAAAACTCTATGTCACTGGGGCCTATGCACCATAATTTTAATAGTAATAAAGACATAGGATTCCTTCAGTGCTACCTAAAAATTTTAATATATCAATAGACAATGTTTAATTTCCCAAAAACTAGCTTAAAACAATATTTTGACTGTGAACTATTTCTTACTAGCTGTTGACAACACATCGCTGCTCTCACTGTATTTAATTCATATTTAATACAAAATAAATATTACAAGTTATATAAGAAAGTAAGTTAAAGTTTGATTTATTCAAGAATACAACACTTTAAAGTTAATCACAGTGTTACATATTTGAGATTACAAGTTATTGAAAAAACAGGTTGACATGTTACTCCTAGGGTGATTTTTCAAAAGTTTGTTTCAAAACATCGGAAGAAACCGTGAATGAACTGTACACTGCTAATGTGTCTGAAACACAACCTTCACAACACATCTGCATTACTTCCTCTGATAACATACAGCAGCTACGTGTAGTTCTTATCCAATCCACAGCCTCACAGTTGTCACATCACAAGTAAATGCCACTCGTTGAGCTCAAAGTCATTATGGGACATTGTACCCTAAAGAAAAAAAGAAGCAAAGATAGATGTTTGTACAGCACCCAAATTATGTCACTTGTTTAATACTCGCATACTCCCTCCTTGTTTACAGAATCTTGACGGTGTTGACTGGCAATGGTAGAACTATTTCTGAAAGAAAATGTTTTCTTTACTTTGTTTTGTTCTCATTCTCAGAAAATAAATACCGTTGTTTTGTTCTAATACATATCCGGTTATTAAAAACATTAAGTTGCGAGAAATTATGATATATGTATTAACGACNAATACTCGCATACTCCCTCCTTGTTTACAGAATCTTGACGGTGTTGACTGGCAATGGTAGAACTATTTCTGAAAGACAATGTTTTCTTTACTTTGTTTTGTTCTCATTCTCAGCAAATAAATACCGTTGTTTTCTTCTAATACATATCCGGTTATTAAAAACATTAAGTTGCGAGAAATTATGATATATGTATTAACGACTAGCTTTCANATCCGGTTATTAAAAACATTAAGTTGCGAGAAATTATGATATATGTATTAACGACTAGCTTTCATTTTATGTAAAACAGTATAATTGTATAAGTCTGTGGTGTACTTGGCGAGAGAACTCCAAGAGTTTTGTATATTTTCTAAAATATCACAGGGTCACTGAGATGCTATCGTACACTGCCAAAAGAGAAGTAAAGTTTGGTCAAAACTGGTTAACNTAAAATATCACAGGGTCACTGAGATGCTATCGTACACTGCCAAAAGAGAAGTAAAGTTTGGTCAAAACTGGTTAACAAATACTAACTACTGCTTAACCAACATAATATATTATGGAATCTGCAGTAACTGTACACAATGTTGGTAAGACTCACCCTCTCACTCAAAGTTCCTTATAACACAGAGACAGCAAGCAGGTGATTTCAACTACATTATCTATTGTAACAGTAACAGGAATCCGGGTAAACTATATTTTGCCATAAAATCTGTAATAAGAATAAATTAANCATTATCTATTGTAACAGTAACAGGAATCCGGGTAAACTATATTTTGCCATAAAATCTGTAATAAGAATAAATTAAATTATGTCCATGCGTTAGAAGCTATACTTGTTTGGCGTGACTAAAATAAAATTTTATTTTGTATGCAAATAATTTATGCAGGTTGGAAAAACCATAAAATGACCAAAGCAAGACATTTAATACAATTAATAAAGGTTTGATAATAGAACATAATTAAATTAACTTTAAATACTTGAAAACCCTTTCAAAATTTTACTATACAATTTTTGTCACTAACAAATTTTTTACGGCACAATGTAAGTAAAATTAATTAATAAGATATATATATTCACAATGGATTACATATATAAATGAAATGTTTTTCAATTTNAATGTAAGTAAAATTAATTAATAAGATATATATATTCACAATGGATTACATATATAAATGAAATGTTTTTCAATTTCCTTAATACACAAACATATTTTCTGTCGGTTTTAAACATAAACACATTCTATGTTGTGTACCTTGCGTTTGTATATATCTAGACGATAAGCGCATAACCTCAAATACTTGAAAACACTTTCGAAATTGTATAATACAATTTTTGTCACTAACAAATTTTTCACGGCACAATGAAAGTAAAATTAATTAATAAGATATATATACTGACAATGAATTACTAATATAAATGAAATGTTTTTGATCTTACTTTTTGCATGATCTGATTTTCTGTCGGGTTTAAATGAAACCACGTGCTATGTTGTGTACCTTGCGTTTGTATATAGCTAGACGATACGCATATGCACATTGGGTCATACCCCTACCACGTTCACTGTAAAATTTTGTAACACTGTGTGCGCGCAACTTCCGTTACACACTCAAAGTTAACCCTCAATGCACCAAAAGAAGTATAACTATAAAAATTAAAAATTTATATAATATTTAAATATCTGTATATAAAACGTAAACCAGTTCATTAAAAAAAAGCTCAATATAAATGTTTTAAAATTTTCTTAGATATAAATTATTTTAACTAAAATGATTGTTCTCAGGCAAAATATATAGGCAAGTGCACCAGCTATAATAGTCCTTCTGGGGATTCCGAAACTTTCTTACTGTTTTCTGACTGCAAATGTGCTGGTTCTTGCACGTTCACTGGCTTCTGAGGCTCCTAGTTTGGGTGTCTCGTAGACTCTCTAGTGATTGTAGTTCAGTCACATCCTTTGCTCTCTGTCGGTGTTTGTTTTAACAGTCTTCTGTTTCACCGGATGATGCAAGAGTCTGTAATAAGTTGGTAGGACCCAGGGTAACATGTCAGTCCTCAAATTGTTAAATATCTTTTCAGATCCGGCACCCACACCTAAGCACCGAGTTTCAAGGGTTTCACATGTTTGACACCATGCCTTTGTCGTAGTTTGGCTTGCTCCGCCCCTTCTTTAGACCATCCCCATGGGTTACAGTGTGGTTCCAAAGAAGTAGGCATCGCTGGTAGTGTAGTCCACGTCTTCTTCTACACAACCATTATACTGGTGATAATCCTGATTCTAGTGGTATGGCCTAATATGCAAGCAGTCCCAGATTCGGATCTCAGTTTTAGATAAAAGTTTCTTTACAACCGCTACTTCACTTTCCACTGCGCAGTTAGACTGGGTAAACTTTGGACTTCATGTGAGGTGGTCGAGTCCATATTTTTTTGAGAACTCCTGGACCTCCCAAGAAGTAAACCGAGTTCCTCCATCACAACGCAAGGTCTCTGGTATGCAATGCCTAGCAAATATGTTCTCCAACAATGTAATAACCGCTTCAGATGTCTAACGGTTTATGCATACCACTTGTAATAATCCTGCACTACCAAGTATTAGCCACTCACAATTCCATTCCGTCCACTCCCACCAAGGACCACGTCGCTCTGGCAGTGGTGAGGGTAGCAGGGATTCTGCTCACTGCTGCTGTTGTTGCAAACACTGTGTACAGTTGTCCATCAGTGCCGTGATGTCCTGTGTGATGTTGGGCCACCAGACGGCACTTCGCAATGCCCATGTGGCCCTGATGTATTTTGTGTAGCATCTTAGAACATAAAACCTCAGGTATGAATATCATGCTAATGCTATTTAATATATATATAACCAACCTAATCATTCACGTTTGTATTTACCGGAAGGGAAATTATATGTATAGCCAACCTAATCATTCCCCCTTTTCTATTTACCGGAAGGGAAATTTTGTACTAACCAATCATGTAACAAAAAATAGGGGCAATTTTGAAGGTTACGTCTGCTCCTATCTTTATTGTTCTTAAAAAGTATAATTAACCTATTTTGTAAAGGTTGGACTACAACAACATATTCTCAATCTTATTTTTTTTCTCTCTAATTTCCTGGAGAGCTCTTGTTTACAAGGAAGGTAATTTTGATCCCCACCTTCTTTTGTGTGCCATCTCATTGCACTGCAGATGAACGCTTTCTGATGTTCCCGACCTTGTCGTCAGATGACATTACAGTACAAGCAGGTGCATCTATAAAGGTGCAGAGAAGTTCCTTAAAACAGCACTTACCATGGGCTCGTCCAACTCCTCCTTGATCCTTGGGAATGTTACGTCACACGGCTCCTGCTTCATTGCGACTTCAGTCATTGTCTGGAACAATAACCACACTGAGTGAAGACAGTAGCACAGTACCTACACACAGACGAGCCCAGCTGACACACTGTACTGATACAACAAACACATGCAGACCATACTGACAAGGAGGCGTGTTGTTACAGCTACTGGACATGACATATATTCATGGCTAGTGCTGGACCTATGGGAGCTAAACGTGATCGTGATTGGTTGGTCTGTAGCATGTGCAGGTCACATGACCTGTGTCTGATGCTGAGATCTACTGCAGGCAATCTCCACAGTTGTACGAGAGGCATGACAGAACACAGCCAGTGATGAAGTTCTATCAATAATTATACACTTTATTAATACATTCCTTTTCACTTAACGATACACACGTCAGTTGAGAAGTAGGCACCACAGTTCCCAATACAGTCATGGCTGTTTGTGAATCACATGTCANGAAACACATGTCGTTGCCTGGTCTTGGGCGAGATGCTCACTGCTAACACAAGGATGGCTGAGAGTGTGCGTGAATTGTTTTGGTGTGCAAACTCCTAGCTTTACATTAACGCAGCCTCCATTTTTGACTGCTCTTGCCTTCTTACAATGAGTTACTGCTCAGATTCATAAATTAAAGTCTTAACATAAGATGTATTTGCACTGTAGAGTTGTGAAAACCCGAACACACACACTTGTTCTACGAGAGACTATTATTTAAACTACTCCTCTCCTCTATATTAGTTCACCTTCTGCATCTTTACGTATCTACATATGGTTATGTAAGTTTGTTTGGGTAACTGGCAACTATGACATTCGTCAGTAAAATACACATCTATGTCTAACTTTACATTAGTAAGTATGAGAACGTTCTCTCTGCTTAAAGACAATGGTAATAGTATTAAATGTTCAAGCATTTCAATAACTAGCGCTGTTAACAAACAATATTAACTTCCTGCTGGTAGCTAGACTGTCTTCTGCGAGGTAAACACTGATGGCAGAACACCGACACATTCCAGACTACATTACACGCTTACAAACTGTAATATCTACGCAAATTACGCTCAACCAGAGGCTCCTATTGGAGCAATAGTTGGAAAACAGTTTTCCCACCTCACTCAGTACTTTAGAATACACCAGTTTCCGCAGAATGCCAACAATTTTAACTAAGCATGATGTTCGTGTACCAACACCAGCTTATAAACATTTCTTAATAATTTTATTTGAATCTACAATTTCCCATTTCTACCAATTACATGGTAAAAGCAAGTTGATCACTTGCTGGAACCTCTATTACTTCTGAAATGCAGTGAAACTGGAATTTTTCAGATTAGAAAAAAATTCCCCTTTTAATATGTTTAAAGTGTTATCTCTCAATTACCAGATAAGAGCTGATATGGAAGGAAAACATTTGAAAATCAATCACACTGGAACTACTTTCTCGTATCCAGCTGTTGAACACACATGCTCACAAAGTATAAAAATAGACGAGGTACGTAAAAACTTGTGGCCCTCGCTCATATCCGAGTTTCCTCAGCTATTATAGGGAAACAACTTGAAATACAACCTGCATTCAGTGTGTTTATGTATTAAACGTGAAAATGGCATGTGGCTTAGCTATTTTGTCATGTGTGTACAACAAGAAATAGGCAGTCAGTCTGATTGAATTTTTAAAATTATATTTGTGAACAGTTTTCTTTCCTTTAAAGTTGAACAAATCCAAACCAATACCTCAGTTCACAAACAANTTATATTTGTGAACAGTTTTCTTTCCTTTAAAGTTGAACAAATCCAAACCAATACCTCAGTTCACAAACAAACATTAAAAAGTATAATGAGAGTTGTGTCATGCTAAGATATTTCTCCAGATATCAGGGCCCTGTTCCACAAGTTACAAATTGTAGCCATGGCTTCCTGCACCATTTCTANTTCTCCAGATATCAGGGCCCTGTTCCACAAGTTACAAATTGTAGCCATGGCTTCCTGCACCATTTCTACACCACATTACTTATCCCAATAAAGCCTTGTGTTTCAGAACTAACAAAATCCATTGCTAGAAGATGGAAGAGGTCCACTTGTACTGTTGGTGCTACGTGGTGACTGCAAAATCTGTCTTTCTGNAATCCATTGCTAGAAGATGGAAGAGGTCCACTTGTACTGTTGGTGCTACGTGGTGACTGCAAAATCTGTCTTTCTGAAGTGGCCGGTAATTATTCAGAATACGGGCTTTTCTGAAGGAAACGTCATACACCCACAAAAGTAACATAAATGGGTTCTGCACAGCTTACCTTTTTAATATTGAGGAGGGCATAATGGTAAAATAAGTAGAATGTACTAAATAAAATAGATAAAAGTACGAGCAGTTCGCCCACTTTCTTTACATAGGACGCCATGTTAAAAAGCCATGTAATGCTATCTGTACAGGTGCGAACAGCGTTTAGTTGCCTGGTGTATGGAATAGTGTGTAGTTCGTNGGTAAAATAAGTAGAATGTACTAAATAAAATAGATAAAAGTACGAGCAGTTCGCCCACTTTCTTTACATAGGACGCAATGGTAACAAAGCCATGTAATGCTATCTGTACAGGTGCGAACAGCGTTTAGTTGCCTGGTGTATGGAATAGTGTGTAGTTCGTGGTGACCGTAGTATTATGTGCGTGTGGTTTGCGACGTCCAAACTCGTCCTTGTGAAGGCTTGTGATTGAAGAATGGTGAGAAATGACTGAAGATACCAGTGCTTCTGTGCGTTTGCCAGACCATAGAATTAACGTTGTTTTGGCCACTACTGGTTGGGTTTCTAGTACATCACAACGGTAGTTAAATTGGCCTAGGACAGTCTAGTTATACTGGCCGCGTACCTAGGTGAGTTATCTCATATACGTCCAGTATGCTTAACCGTTACTTGAAAACCCAAAAAGGAAGTTATTAAGTTTGGATGCTTTTCTGTAAAAAAAAAAAAAAAATAAAAATGGTATATTTCCACTTTACAAATCACGTAGAACACGAATATACTAGGGGCGTAGCTTTAAAGTAAGTACAACATATTGAAAAAAATTGAACAAAATTGCAAAATTACTGTTGAGCTAGTTTGTTTACGTTTTTGAATGAAACGTTCTAGACCAACAAAAGTAGCATTAATGGGTTCTGCACAGCTTACCTTGTTCATATTCAAGAAGGCGTAATGTTAAAATAAGTAGAACATATTTAAAGAAATCGCGAAATTTGTTTGTTTACGTCTATTAACATCTACCACCATTAATAATGGCTGCTCATTGCAAATTCCATGCTATCTAGCGGCTACAGAAGCCATCACGGACATTTTAACAAATAATTTTTAACCTGGTCGGGCGCCTTCGTGCCTTTGCCGGCATATTCCATGTCGTTCTAATCTGGCGGATTAAAACGGAGAAAGCCAGAAAGAGTGCTTTTGTGCGTTATATTAGCCTATTAACGAGTGCTTCTGTGGATATATTCGGCTGTAAACGAGTGTTTCAGCTCGTTATATGTGCGTATGTGGTGCTTAGTGGAAGATTGTGATTTCATCGAGTGAGGTGAGTTTGAATTGGCCGTTGATACAGGTATTGTACCNACGAGTGCTTCTGTGGATATATTCGGCTGTAAACGAGTGTTTCAGCTCGTTATATGTGCGTATGTGGTGCTTAGTGGAAGATTGTGATTTCATCGAGTGAGGTGAGTTTGAATTGGCCGTTGACACAGGTATTGTACCACACGCCTACNTGTGGAAGATTGTGATTTCATCGAGTGAGGTGAGTTTGAATTGGCCGTTGACACAGGTATTGTACCACACGCCTACATTGGTGAGTACATTGATATAATTTTGGTGTGTTTTACGGCTCCTTTAAATCCCTAAAATCCTAAATTCGTAGTTTAGTGTAAAAACCAAAAATCCTAGGTTAGTGTAAAACCCTACAATTCTAGGTTAGTTTAAAAATGTACAATAGTACAATTCTTGACTAACAAAGGATTGTAGAATTCTAAACTAACTTAGGATTGTAGAATTGTTAACTAACAGGAAGCTTGACGTGCAAATGTAGTTATATTACGTAATTCAAACAAGGTCTTTCTGGACATTTTTACCCCACAAACTCACATTCTTTCTAAACTAACCTCAGATTATTGGTAGGTAACCAGAACACGACTATAGTNTTTTTACCCCACAAACTCACATTCTTTCTAAACTAACCTCAGATTATTGGTAGGTAACCAGAACACGACTATAGTATCATCATTAACGTATGACTAATTGTATAATATGTGCACACCTAACCTAACAGAACCTAACCCCACGATGGGTGAATCACTATTTTACATTTTTAAACTAACCTAGGACTGTAGTGATTTTAACTAACCTAGGATTGCAGTAATTTAAACTAACGTAGGATTATAGGGTTCCCATCTAGTCTGTGATTGTAGGGTGTTGATCGGAGATTTGATTAATATTGTATAATCTTATATTACTTTACACCCTTACAATCCTAGGTTAGTTTAAAATCCTACAATTGTAGGTTAGTTAAAAAATGTAAAATAGTGATTCACCCATCGTGGGGTTAGGTTCTGTTAGGTTAGGTGGGCACATGTTAAGAAATTAGTCGTACGTTAATGCCCCTAGTATATTCGTGTTCTGCATAATTAGTAGAGTGGAAATATACAACTTTTTGGGTTAATTTTTTTTTNTAATGCCCCTAGTATATTCGTGTTCTGCATAATTAGTAGAGTGGAAATATACAACTTTTTGGGTTAATTTTTTTTTTTTTACAGAAAAGCCACCAAACTTGATAATTACCCCCAAAAATCCTAGATTAGAGTAAAACCATAGGTTAGATTAATGCGCTAAAATCCTAGATTAGAATGAAATCGTAGGTTAGGTTAAAACCCTTTAATCCTAGGTTAGATTAAACCCCTACAATCCTGAGTTAGATTGAAACCCTATAATCAAAGGTTAGATTAAAAACCTATTATCCTACGTTTAATTAAAGCCTAAAATTCTAGGTGAGATTAAAAATATAAAATAGTGATTCAATCGTCGTGGGGTTAGGTAAAGTTAGGTTAGGTGGACATACATGACGAAATTGGGTGGTTCAATGTTAAATTGAGTTGTTTTTGTATTTTTTGTGTGTGTTTTTTTTAATGATTTTTCACCACAATTTCCCTGATCTTAATAGCTCTCCCCACTATCGTAATTGTTCTGTGTAATTACTAGTTGAAATGTACAACTTTCGGTGATTTTTTTTTTTTTATTTACAGAAAAGCCGCTACTCTGAATAATCAACAAGTTTTTCTTTTATGGGAAAGCGTATATTCTGGATAATTGCCGTATATTATTGTTACACACAGTGATTCATATTGGAATACACATTATGGGATAAAAATATGGAATTAAGATTTACCATTTTCTTCTTATTGACAGATAAAATTTACATATTATACTAAAAATAATAATTTTTCAAGTGGTTACCTTTAGTTGAGAAGATTATGAGCGGATTAAATACTCTGTGGCTGTCCCTAACGACACAAGTGGTCGTCACTCTTCACTGTAAATATCAAACATTATTTCAAAAACATTGCGCTGGCCTTTTAAAATGTACAGCCATAGAGGGAAATCGNTTCACTGTAAATATCAAACATTATTTCAAAAACATTGCGCTGGCCTTTTAAAATGTACAGCCATAGAGGGAAATCGGTTTCTTTACCAAATGTAGTGATTTTAGCAGCGCATCCACGTTTCATACTGCAGCAGGACAATTGTTTATAGACCGAAGATGAGGTAACCTGATGTCGCTGGCTGCGCACAACCAATCTCTGCGCTCCAATCGTAAAACGAAAAAATTTCACTCTACAGTCACAAAATTGAACTGCTTTTCTGCCAACACGTCTAGCGAAACAGCACAGTTTGGAATTTAGGTTATTTGGGTTGAAACTGATTTGTAAACAAATGCGTTGAGATGTGTGCATACTTCCTCTAACCAATTTGTAATGCAGTATGATTAAATTCTATTTGGTAGAAGGATTTTATTTATAAAATAGTGCTTGTCATTAAAAAAAATAAATTATATATTAAAAAACTCGTTTAACACTGTTGATTATACGCGCACGTCGGGTAAAATGCCATTATTAAGGAAGGCCTGGGCAGGGTCGGCTAGCTACCTTTAGCCCAGACCCAACTAATGATTTCTGCCTGGGAAGACAAGGACTCCCACAGGTGTGTACTTACCCGGCGCCGAGATTACTAGAGGTTATGTTGGAGAAATTTGTGCCAAAGAAACGATTACGTTCTGAGGAGATCCACCATATTATAAACAGAAGATTCTAAAAATGAAGGGGAAGTGTAGAAAATTATACCCCAAGAGGAGGAATGAAGGGATGTTTAGAGCTAAGGAATTGATGAAGAATATTTTGAAGGGAGCTTGAAAGGAAGATCAAACAGGCGAAGAATGTATTCTTAGGGAAGATGGTGGAAGAAGGAAATGAAAAGAATTGCTTATGTATTTTGATAAGGTAATGAGAGGAGAAGAAGGAATACCTCTGCTAAAAGGTAGCGATTGCAGGACTTCGTCAAATGACCAAGAAAAATCGGAGATACTACAAGGCCAGTACTTGTCAGTGTTTGAGGCAAAGGAGAATTGGAACAGTGAGGCTGGAATGGATTATGGGTTGTTTAGTAAATTTAAGATGAGGGAATGGGAGATTGCTATGGTAATCAGGGGGTTGAAGAGCAGTAAGGTAGTGGGATCAGACAGGATAGGTAACGCATCACTTAAGTTTGGTGAAAGAGAGTTAGTTAATATTCGGAGGTGTTGTTTAGCATGTTTTTAGGAGAGGGTAAGTTGCCACAAGGTTGAAAGGATGCAATGGTGGTCCCAATACACAAGAAAGGGGATGATAGCTACAGACCGGTGAGTCTCACATCGAGTACAGAAAAGGTAATGAAGATGTTGGTGGTTCAGTATGTGGCGAATGTTATGAACAAGAGGAATTGGTTGGAGGAGTCACAACATGGTTTCGGAAAAGGACACTCATGTGAAACACAGCTGGCTGGGCTGTTAGAGGATCTGGTGCAGGCAGTTGATGAGGGGAAGCAGGTTGATGCCTGCTTCATTGATTTTGAGAAGGCATTTGATATGGTGCCCCATGAGACTTTGATGAAGACAGTAAATGAGCTGATACCGGACAAGTGGGTTGTGGAATGGATTGGGGATTTCCTCGGGAAGCGAAGAAAGAGGTTGAAAGTGAGGGAGGAAATTTCGGAGGAAGGAGAGATTACATCAGGTGTTCCGCAGGGAAGTATTGCGGGCCCTTTGTTGTTTACCATAATGGTGAATGACATAGGTTTCGTGATTAGGGGAAAAATAAGATTGTTTGTAGATGATTGTGTGTTTTGTGCAATCATGGGAGGGCATGAAAACTTTCAGGCAGACATTGACAGGATATGGTTGAGGACAATAGAGAATGAAGTGAAGATCAATTTAAGAAAAACTAAGTTATTGAGGTTTACAAGGAAAAAGGTGATAAGCAACGACATTTACAGATGGCAGGAACACGAGATAGAAGAAGTAGCAGAATATAAGTATCTAAGGATTGTATTGCAGAGAGATCTCAGATGGAGGATACAAGTAGAGCGGGTGGCTGCAAAGGGAAGAATGACTTTGGGTATGTTGGGAAAAGTTCTGAAGGGAGTCAGAAGTGAGGTGAAGGAGAAGGCATATGGAGAAATGGTACAGCTTATGTTAGAATATGTGGCAGCAGCATGGGACCCATACATGATGGTGAAGGTGCGAGAGCTAGTGAAAGTGCAAATAATGCAGCAAGATGCGTGAATGGTAGGTGTAGAAGACAGGGGCAGGATGGTGAGGACGAAGGGGACTATAGGCCATCAGTGATGATAAAATAAAGGGGTGGAACTCGTTTAAGGACAGGAGGAAAGTTGAAAGGCTGGTCAAGATGTATAAGGTGGCTGAATGGGGAGGGAGGGTGGCGAAGGTTACGCTGCCTGATGTGCTTGATGTCTGTGATAAATTAACTACATTATCCATAAATAAAACATAATGTTGAGAAAGTAGGGACAAATATTTCCGGATTCTAAACCACGTTTCAGTATTTATAATACACTTTTTTTTCTTCAGAAATGATAGGTAACAAGCAGTATGGTAACAGCAGGCCTCAAGTTAGCACGCTAGTCACTATCCGAAACCACTCGACTCCTCAAGAAGTGGCCTGTTGGTAGCGGGCAGTATGCCGCAATACCGGCCGGCAAACCTGTTTTTCTGCATCCTGCCTCAATTCTAAACACAATATTTGAAGCCTCAAATATAGTGCTCAGAAACGAAAAAAATATTAAAAAAATTATTTCCTTATATTAATTGTTTTTTTATGTTTTGTGTACCTAACATAACCTTTATCATTCTGACATCAGAAAAGCTGTGTCTAAACTTTGATGTGGACCACTACATAGTGGTATGGCATTGGGCATATCATTATGTTACTGGCCCACAGTCCCAACATGCATATCTAATGAGGTGAAGAGTAGCAAGGCTAGGGTATTTGAAGTGCTATATAAAATTATCTAAGTGCAATTGTGTGTCTAATCAAGGCAATTAGTGACAATGAAAATAATTAGTATTTCTTTTACATGACCATTCCGGTTGTAGAGTGTCCCAAAATGCAACAGACCTAAGTTTCCCACATGCTCTGCAAGACACCACATAATCATGTTTGTATATAAATTAGTGCATAATTAAGAACTCTTGTTGACTACAAGTTTAAGACAACTCGCTCAGAACATTTCAGTGTATGATGTTTATATGTTTCAAGATCTATGTTAATGGAGACAGTTAGGAAAATTACCTCGTGGAGTTTCGCGAGCTCTCGGCCATACTGCCGCTGACCCGTGCCATCTCCTGCAGTCAGATTCCACGGGGTCTTAGGTGCTGCACGTGCATTGCGTCGTGGGGACTTTCTAACTTTGTTTGGAACACTTAACTGCAATATCTTTACTTAATTACTGGAACCTTTTATTTAGTTAACCGAGTCTTCCCCGCGTTCGCAACACCCCTCTGTAAGCTGATTGGATCGACTCCAGAGGTTTAATTACTCTTGTAAATTTTCGTGCCATTCTTGGCCCTTTTGTACAGTAACGGCCGCTGGCAGGTCTTGTGAGTCAGGTCCGCTTTAATTTATATTTCCTACATGTAACTGTATTCAATATAATATACTTAATTAACCGAAACCTGTGAGCTCTCATTGTGTTGTAATTTGGGTCCTGGCCCTATCCAGGAAGTTATCGACGCCTCAAGGAGGCATGTTCATTTGTAAGATAAAAGGTAACACTAGGGAGTGCTGGGGAGCCTGAATACCATGGCTATATATTACTTTTTCCTGTAAATTTCTAGAGTATGTGTCAGAGGATACAGCCACATGGTCGTTAGCCCACGATCCTGAGAACTGTGTTTTCGTGCTCACCATGTGAGCTGGCGCCCATTATTTTCTAAATAGATATATTATTTATTGTTCTGACTTTTTCATAACATAGTTGCCAGACGACGTCCGTATCATTATCGCTAGCCGTTCAGGTAACATTAATTTAAATTTTAAAATGTAACAGCTGTACATAAGCTGAAAATATGGTTTTTAAGTTTTAAAAAGACTTAATACCGGTGTTTAGATTAAATATAGCTAAAAAATATGTAATTGTAGCTTAAGAAGTGGTTTTATTCCTCAAAAACGGTTTTCTTTCTGTTTATTTAAGGGGAAAGGTTATAAAAGTAACTCAGCTTACTTGCATAAACCACGAAGGCCTATTTAGCAAAAATTTTGTGGACCCAGTCTCGTATTTTTTTTTTAACATCGGTCTTTGGTAACTTAGAAAAAAGGGGGAGGGCAAATACGTATGTAAGAACATCCTTAATAAACATTTCTAAAAACATGCATTTTGATGTCTGGAAAGTAAAAATTAAGTTGCTATTTAACTTAAATGGTTAGGCTTATGAAATCTAACTAGCGACAAATCGAAACATCTTAAATTTATTAGAAATTGTTATGTTTGAAATATACAGTTTAGTATAAACAGAATTTTTTGCAAGAGGGTTTCTGAGCCCACCCAAATGATTGAATGTTTGATTTTCATGGTTTAACATCGTGACATGTTATTATTTAGGCATGCAATGTGCATATAGCTTAAATATTGTAACTGTGCTCTTGAAACGAATATTACAAATTCTATTAAATTAATACAGCGAAACCTATATCAAATTCCACCTATTAGGCTTTTTCTGGAATTAATAAACTTAAAAAATTTAAATGTATATCCCATGGCAAAATTTTTGTAAAATTATTTATATAGCCTTTATTATTATAAAATACATTAACATAGTTTTTTATACACACGTCTACATCACNAGCCCACGATCCTGAGAACTGTGTTTTCGTGCTCACCATGTGAGCTGGCGCCCATTATTTTCTAAATAGATATATTATTTATTGTTCTGACTTTTTCATAACATAGTTGCCAGACGACGTCCGTATCATTATCGCTAGCCGTTCAGGTAACATTAACTTAAATTTTAAAATGTAACAGCTGTACATAAGCTGAAAATATGGTTTTTAAGTTTTAAAAACACTTAATACCGGTGTTTAGATTAAATATAGCTAAAAAATATGTAATTGTAGCTTAAGAAGTGGTTTTATTCCTCAAAAACGGTTTTCTTTCTGTTTATTTAAGGGGAAAGGTTATAAAAGTAACTCAGCTTACTTGCATAAACCACGAAGGCCTATTTAGNTTCTTTCTGTTTATTTAAGGGGAAAGGTTATAAAAGTAACTCAGCTTACTTGCATAAACCACGAAGGCCTATTTAGCAAAAATTTTGTGGACCCAGTCTCGTATTTTTTTTTTTAACATCGGTCTTTGGTAACTTAGAAAAAAGGGGAAGGGCAAATACGTATGTAAGAACATCCTTAATAAACATTTCTAAAAACATGCATTTTTGATGTCTGGAGAGTAAAAATTAAGTTGCTATTTAACTTAAATGGTTAGGCTTATGAAATCTAACTAGCGACAAATCGAAACATCTTAAATTTATTAGAAATTGTTATGTTTGAAATATACAGTATAGTATAAACAGAATTTTTTGCAAGAGGGTTTCTGAGCCCACCCAAATGATTGAATGTTTGATTTTCATGGTTTAACATCGTGACATGTTATTATTTAGGCATGCAATGTGCATATAGCTTAAATATTGTAACTGTGCTCTTGAAACGAATATTACAAATTCTATTAAATTAATAAAGCGAAACCTATATCAAATTCCACCTATTAGGCTTTTTCTAAAATTAATAAACTTAAAAAATTTAAATGTATATCCCATGGCAAAATTATTGTAAAATTATTTATATAGCCTTTATTATTATAAAATACATTAACATAGTTTTTTATACACACGTCTACATCACATATATAGGGGAAACAAAAACACCTTAAGTATATTTATGTGCATCAAAATGGTTTTCCCAAACAAAAATATCCGATTTTGGTGAAACATCTTCAATGTTTCGCCTAACTGCGTTAAACCACGTCTTTCTGTTTGTTTCTTTATTTGTAATTAACGAATATTATATCAGGTGTTTTGCGAGATCAGCTAGAACACTGCGGTACAATAAACTATTTAGGTGATATTGGTATACTTGACTTTTTATTTTCTCTTTCCATTACTTCAGACAATTTCTATTTAACCAAATACGCATCACCATTCAAGTAAATAAACATGGTGGACAAGGTTGTATCTGACTTGTGACATCACGGAATGAGCAGTTGCGACAGTCGCGTTTTGGCGGGTGTTTCAAACATAATACTTTCAAACAATCATATTTTTTTCAAAACTAATTTTTAAATCGTTATACTTTGTAAATACATGTCTAACACATAAATTATTGGAAACCAAGTGCCTGAAAAAAAAAATGCATGTTGATATTTTTTTGATGGGCTATTTGCAGATTTACGAAAAGTGGCTGACATCTAGTGGTGAGATTTTGTACTAGTTAAGACGGCATAAAACTCACTACATTCAGCAAAACTTTAGTTGGAAATTCTGTATGGACGGAGATTTTCAATGAAAGTAAACATTCGTTGTGTTACTTAACCATTGAACAGTGATATGTTGTTGTGTGTTATATATTCCCAATATTTCTCCATGACATTAAATGAGAGGGAGAAATATTTGGAAATTATGATTTGATTGATTTTACATAACTTAATGCGACAGTCAACATAATATTGCCCGGTCTGTTAACAATCTCATGTAGAAGTATTGCGACTCCTACAGTTTCTAGGCCCACCCGAACTGTGTGAGCGGGGATATTTAATGCTTATGTTGGTTTTGGGTAGTGGGTAAACAGTCAGGATAGTAAAAACAGGAAATTTTTGAGGAATAAGACATTTATTAATTTTGCCAGTTTTTTTTTGTTATTACTTATTCGTTATGGTGGCTGGTAATCTTTCAGTAATTGTTTTTGGTATTGAGCCGCACTAGCACGAATGTCCGTTCTCTGTACATATTATGTATCATGATAGAAGAATGGGCTCTGAACATCAGAGGAATTGTGAGGTAAATCATGTTAAATTTATGAGAAAAAAAATTACATGAACGGCCTAAGTTTGAAATTCAAGGAAGCCAGTCAAGCAGCTTCCTTGGTGTGATGAGGCCGCCCTGCACTCTCCCGCATTCACTGTCGCTTCATTGAAGGTGGTTTTTAGCTTTACTAGCGCAGTGCTGCGAGGCTGGGTGCAAGCTATCTCCTTATTCCAGCACAGAGCGAAGAAGTATATATTTAGTTAGAAGAAGACTGCAAGTTCCGCAACTCCAGCTCCGGGATATTTTTAGGACTCGGAAAACGGTAATATTGCATAGCAAGGGCCAATTTTACATAGTGGTTCAAGCGGCAGGCCTTTCCTGGCTGCATTTACGATAGAGGGAAGCAATGAGAGAGGCCAGTTGGTGGAGGACTATTTTTTAATAGCTTAGCTAGGCCTTAAACTTTCATATTAAATTTTTCCCTTTCCCAGGACCCCTAAAAGGGTTTTCTCCGAGCGCCATAGTGGACTCTCCGGAGCCCGTCTATGACATTCCGCCGTCCCCAGCAAACTCCTCCACCACAGCCCAGGCAATGGACGCTGATTCGCCGGCTGCTCCAGCCAATCAGAATGCCTAGCCACCTCAACCAGTTGCAAAGGGCCTTGACCTGCACCCTATCACAGTGTATCACACTCAAGATTGTGATTACACTACAGTTGTGCGCCTCTTCTGCACACACCTGCAGGAGACTACAGTACATCGCGTGGTTCTCCAGAGTGTGCAGTATTTGCCTAAGTCACATGACGATTATAGGTCCGCCATCCGCATACTGGAGTCATTAAAGGTTGGCTTCAATGTGCTCACCCCTCGCAATGAATTGCCACTGAAAGCGGCTATTAAAGGCTTGGAGAAATCTCTGCCAGTAGACTTCATCCGAGATGAGCTCGAGGCCCTCGGTTTCCACTCTACCAACATCCATCCCAAGCTCTCCCTTCGTGACAGGCAGCCTCTGCACATGTTTGTTGTAGAGCTTCCTAACACTGAGCACTCTTGTACCATTCTCCAGATCCGCGGCCTGTGCGGTCTGGTAGTTCGCGTTGAAGACTTCCAGCGTCCTGAAGGGCCTGTGCACTGCAGTAACTGCCAGCACTTCGGACACCCGAGCAGGTTGTGCCTGGCCACAGCTCGCAGCCGCCTCTGCGGCCAGGCACACCGCACTGTAGATTGCTCCTTACCAGACAAGGACGTCAGGTCTCTTAGACGTTGTGTGGGTTGTGGTAGCAACCACCCAGCAAACTTCCGAGGGTGCACCGCCTATAAGACGGAGAAGTTGCGCTTTCTGCCACCAAGGAATGCAAAAAGTACCAGAAGCAGTCAAAATTTTAACAGCTCCCTCCTCCACCTCCTGGGATGCAGTATAGGGTTCTTCCTGCCCCCTGGGCAAAGCCAGCTCCTGATAACTGGAACACTCTTCAGGGTTGTGGCCCCAGACGCAGTCAAATACAAAATTTCGTGCCCACCTTTGCACAAGGCCTCCCTGTACCTACCTATAACCTTTATATTGTGTTGGGGTACAATGGGCTGGACTTTCCAGCTATCACCAACAATCCGCGTACTAGGCGCCAAGTATATGTGCCTCCCACTCCAAACAAGGGAAAGGCGAGCCACCAAACTCGTCGCAAGGTGGGGAAATTTCTTCCGCAGCTACAAGCTGCTCAGTTTCCTCCCGCGGCACCTGCTGTAGCTATGGTAACACACAATCAGGCATCGACCAATGAGAGGCCAGTNCTCCCGCGGCACCTGCTGTAGCTATCGTAACACACAATCAGGCATCGACCAATGAGAGGCCAGTTTCCGTCCCGGTCCACACCAGACCAGCCTGCTCGGGAACTAATCCCATCGCCCCTTCTAACATTTCGAGGCCGCCTTTATTTAATTTAATAAATTGGTGCCCTTTGGCTCAAGGCAATCCAGCACTCGAAGAGATGCTGGAGAGCCTTTCACTCTCCTCTCCATCTGGACGGACCAAGCTCAAGGGCAGGATGACAAATGTCAGGAACTCCTAGGTTCACCCTCATGATGGTTCCTAAGACTGTTAATGTGTGTTATAGGGCAGAATGCCAGTCTGCCCTCTCATAGTTTTAAGGTTATTAATAGTACTGCTTTTTGGAATGCCCGAGGCGTTCGCAATAAGATACACGAGCTGATATATTTCATTTCTCGGCACCAGGTTCCTATTTTTGCTATTAATGAAACGCATTTGCACCCACAAATAAGATTTACAATTCCGGGACTTAAATGTTATATTTCAGATAAGGACCAGTATGGTGGCGGAGTTTTAATTTTAACACACCATACTATCTCGTGCTCTCCAGCTAAATTGCTTGAACTAGAGAAACTAGAAGCAGTGGGAATTAAAGTAAAGCTAGATATTCAACAGGCTTCAATTTATTCTGTTTACTGCCCGCCAGGAAGCATTCTTTTCGCGCAGATTTAATAGAATTAATAAATTCTTCCCCTGTTTTACTTGCTGTCGGTGATTTAACTGCCAAATACCCGGCTTGGGGCTGTCTCGCGCGTACAGCCAATGGGATTAGTTTATTTAGACATCAGGAGCAGCACAATTATTGTGTTAATGCCCCCAGCGAACTTACTTTTCAGCCAACAATTAATCAGAGGCCAGATGTATACTAGATATTGTGCTTAATAATTGCCTTCAGATGACATTGGCTTCGGACCATCATCCTGTCCGCATGTTGTTCAGTGATGTCGAAACTGACAACATGCCATTACGTAAAGTTAAATACTATAAGATCGCGAACCGGCCCAGCTTTAAGGAATAGCTGGACGAGACAATACATCTACCAGCTCTTGTCAGTACCCCTGAGAAATTAGACCCTGCTGTAATTAATTTCACAGAGATAATTCAGACGGGATTTACTAAATTCGCCCCGGAAAAACCCCGCGGGCTCGCGCAGATACACTGCCTGAGCTTATCAGGGAGTTGATCTCACGAGAAAATAAGCTGTGCAGGTGCTATTCCTGCTTTTGTACAGGGCTAGTTAAAGCCCAGATTAACGAGCTTATGCTGCGAATTGACACTGATATTAGAAACTAGCAAATTGAAATATGGAATTATAAATTATCCCATTTATGCCCCTCAATAGTCTGTGGCACATGACAAAGGCATTTACAAAGAGACGCGACCCCATCCCGTCTCTTCAAGGCACTGCAGACACGGCCTACAAGCCCCGGCAAAAAGCTGAGGCTGTGGCGGCACATTTAGAATTAGCTTTCCAGGCCAATGCTGATCCCTCTGATCCAGCATTTGTGGCTCACATTTATAGTGACCTCCGAGTGCGTTTGCAGCAGTCTTCAGCTGCTCAGCCAGATACCACTCATGCCGACGAAGTAAAAAGAATTATTAAACGAATGAAGCCACGTAATGCACCCGGGAACGACTCCCTGCAGGCTATAGTTCTCAAGCAACTGCCAGACAGTATACTTGAAGCCATAGCCGAGTGCAATAATGCGAGTTTTAATCTCGCACACTTCCCTTCCTCTTGGAAATGTACCTGAGTTATTGTATTTCCGAAACCGGGTAAAGACCCGAAACAATTGCAGAACTACTGCCCTATTAGTTGCTCAGTTCGCTCTCTAAGATCCACGAGAATGTTTTATTGCGGCGCCTTGAATATTATATTCGCGAAGCTAATATTTTTCCTAATGAGCAGTTTGGCTTTAGGAATGCCAATTCTACTGTATACCAGCTCGTAAGATTATCCGAGCATAAAACTAATACTTTTAACTGGCAGCATTACACTGTCCCTGTATTCTTAGATGTCGAAAAGGCATTTGACAGGGTTTTCCATGCAGGGTTACTGTATAAATTGTATGAGAACAACTTCCCCGATTGCTACATAAAATTATTAGCTTCATATTTAGATAGTCGCTTGTTTATTGTATCGATTTATTGATGAAGCGACCTCAGAAAAGATAATTATTAGGGCTGGTGTCCCCCCGGGGTAGCATCTTAGGTACAGTATTATATAATAATATTAATACCCACTTTTCCGCACCCCCCTAACTGGCATATTAATTAAGTAATTTATGCAGATGTTACAGTAATATACACACAATCTCGCAGAGTTGAAGTTGCCACTCAGCACGCGCAGGCACAGCTCAATAAGCTTGAGAATTATTTCCACCTGTGGTGAATTAAAGTAAATGTGTGATAATGCGAGGCTGTAGTTTTCATTCTCCGGAATATTCCTCCCAATCCGCCACATCTTATTCTGTTTAGGGAGGATATTCCATTTAAAGATGAGGTAAAATACCTCAGCCTTATTGTGGATAACAAGCTGGCATGGCGCCACCACATGGAAGTTAAGAGAAATCTAGCCTATGCACGCATGCCAGCCTTGTATCCTCTTTATCTTGTGGCTCTGGTTTGTCACATGAAATTAATACGAGTATATCAGACATTGATTCGCCCATTATCACTTATGCAGCGCCCGCATTGGCTTACTGTGCACAAACTCACTTACATTCACTGCAGGTGATTCATAATAAATGCCTACGATTGGCCGCCGATGCGCCCAGATATACCCCTATTAGGTGCTTTCACGCCATATTACAACAAGAAATGCTGGGTGAAGTAATTTTGAAGCAAACTGAGCGTTTTTATAAATCAAGAGAGGAACACACAAATCCTCTCATAACTGCCCTTGGGGACTATGATTTGGATTTAACTCAGCGCTATAAGAGGCCAAAATCGCTTAGAGCGCATAGGCCCTCTTACCCCTGCTTATAACACACTGCCAGCCCTATTATGATAGCATCTGTACAGCCATTTAGGATATAAATGTATGTATTATCTATAGTTTAACTAATTAGCAAGCTGTATATCTGGTCTACACATAGTCTTATTCTGACTATAGGTGTCTAACTAATGGACACCTCTGGCGTCATTTAATTCTAATAAGGTACATAAAAAAAACGTCTTCGGGGACATAGCTTGGGTATTAGCTTAATTGGGTTACGATTAATCATTCCTTTCCTTTCAGTCGTATTATCATCTTGTCATGGATTACAAAAAGTCGGTTTGTGTTAGCCCTGCTGACACTCACTGATAACTATTTCTACTTTATTTTAATTTTTTAGGGTCCACTGGGGATTTGTATTCGTGGAGGAGCCACCTAATTGCGCCACTCCCACCACCAGAGTAATGTGAAAACATTACTCTGGTTATAGCCAGCGCCACTCAACAAAAGATGACCTGCCCCCTTTGCTACTAGTATTTTTCCTCTAAACACTAATAAAGAGCATGGTTCCTACCCATCTGTCTCTTGTAGCATTTTATGTTAAATCTGATAATGCATGCTCCAATTTTTAATTATTTCCTGTCGAAAGGGTTTTTACGGTTACTATGCCGGTTTCCCCTTTTTCTTTTAATTATGATAGTTAAGCTATAAATACACTTAGTGAGGTTTTTATGGCCAAAATCGTGCCATGACGGCCCAATCGTACTCTGGCGTGATGCATGTATCATTGCACGATTCTCCTTTCCTTGTAGGCGTACAGGGCTTAGCCCTGAGACTCACTAAACTCCCGTCCCTTCCGCGGGATCACATAACACTTAGAATTAGTGTAGGATAGAAAAACAATTGTTGACGGGCCTCTGCCGAAAAGGGTAGCATTTGTGATACTGTATAGTATTTATCTTTTTTCGTTGTTGTTTTCTTTGGAAAGCAACCTTTATTTGCCTTTCTCCTGTTTTTGTTTCTGGCCGTGGGCCACTGCTGGCCACATTTCCACAAAAAAAAAAATGTGTTGCTAGACAGTGAAGACTGAGTCTGGTACATTTGTTTCCAGTTGGAATCAGGGGGTGGAAACTTCATAGGCAGTATATGTTCCTCTGTTTTAGTTAGGGAAAGAAACACTTGGCGCTAGCATCNTAAGGGGGGCGGGGGGAATACGACTGTGGTGCCATCTAGCGAATGGTTTGGAAGTATTTACAAATCAGTTGTCAGTAGACGTGGGTCGTTACGTCATTTTCAAGCAACGTAACGAAACTAGTTACTTGGTCGCCGTCACCAGTTTTAAAACAAGTGATTTTTGTAGCTAGTTTTTTTTCTGCTCTATAAATAACTCTATCATCTATATAGTTACTCAGGAAACGAAAATAAATGAAATCACTATTTAAGTTTGTAGCTATACAGTAAAATCAATAACGTAATACTGACACAAATTAACTTCCCATCATACTTTATTCAGGCTTAGGACTGACTGCGTGATTGCAGGAAATGTACTTACTAAACTTACTTTTGTATATTAATTCTGATTGATTAGTGATTACTACCATAAAACTATGATTGATATATTTACACTATTTACAGTTCATTTACACTTTTTCTGTTATGTGTTTTTGCACTTTTATTTACATTTAATTTTACACTGTACAATAGTTTTGTTCGGTTATTTACACTTTTTATTNCACTTTTATTTACATTTAATTTTACACTGTACAATAGTTTTGTTCGGTTATTTACACTTTTTATTTTTTATATCTGAAATCTATTTGGATTTAGGTTGACATTTAAATATGTCAACTGGGTAACTTTATTTGTCTTTAATTGTGTGCGGCGGTTATTGATAATAAGTCCTGTCTTGCTGTATAGCCCGACCTAACTGGTGACGGCGACCAAGTAACTAGTTTCGTTACGTTTCTTGAAAATGACGTAACGACCCACGTCTACAAACAATCACAGTTGACAGTATAATAACGCATTTATAAGAATCACTACTTGTCATTTGACTCGAAACTAGTGATTCGGTTATTTTCCGCGTAGCTAGTTATTGTAACTAGTGACGTGAAATAACGCCCACGCCTAGTTGTCAGTGCGCTCTGGGCGACAGAGATTCACACTACCTCCCACTTGGCTTAAACCTTAAGAATTAGTTATCCCTCCTTGGTCTCATCAAACCTCAGAGTGTGCTTTTTTACTCTCGTTTCGTGAAATTTGTATATTTAGAAGCTGCTGACAGACTTGTAAGACATTCATAATGGTAAAATATTTCCGTTACTCTTAAATTTGTAACAAAGTCATACAGTGAGCTGTTAATAACTAACGGCCCTAAATATATATTTAGTGAATGCCGTTTTGTGATATCAGCAATGAATATATGCTTTTTAAGTTTCTTACACTTTCTCTGAAAGTTTTCATGTGTCGAAGATATATTTAGTAAATATAAATATTTTTGAAATATAAATCATGGATCTGGTGATGAGATAGCCATGCTCAACAACTGTCTTCAGCACTAATGATAGTAAAGTGTTGTGCAGGGAGAGGAAGGATGGAATGCAACACTGGGAGGAACGGGATTACCCAGAGAACCCACCAGCCAAAGACAACGTTTGTCACTTTTATAACATGCTAAGATTCAGCATTAACCCTACCTTAGCGGAAGGTGAGTGATCTGTCCACTACACCACTGCATCCTAGGAATATTTTTATTACTAAATTTAAACAAATTTCATGCCACCATTCAATCACATAGTTTTTAAAATACTATAGGCAAACCGTGAGGAAATGTTGGGGACATGCTCAGACAAGTATAAGTCAATCTATTACGTCATTGGTAATACAATCATTATGTAATAAATTATTTGTGCTAGTTTACTGCCGAGAATATTTGTTTCCATTTTAGCATCTGGCCGCACACAGCTACTTTACACATCGATATCAGTTTTCAGCATCAGTAAAACATTTTGATCATAAATCCCCAACTCCGCACCTTTACTTGTGCTGCAATAAATAAAACTTTTGTTAGAGCTGAAAACAAACTACTGTCACTAGTCAGCTGCTAGCGTAACGAAACTTGAAACTCAACCCGAAACTCAACGAACACCTACTGGAAAGTCTCATGCTCCCTCTATGCCAGTTTATATCCCCTGATTAATATATAATAGTACTTGACACTGACGGATATGGAGGAAACAAGGACTTTAATCAATATCACAAAACAATTGACACCCAAACACTCGCCAATCACATTAATTTGATTTATTCTAGAATAAATATTCATTTTATTATTGCACACGGGCATACAAAAAAACCACAGAAAAATATGTTTTTGCTGTTTTGCCTGTCATGCCATGTAGCCCCCTAAAAAGTGCCGCCCTAGGCTTGGGCCTAGTTGGCCTAATGGGAAATCCGGTTCTGACATGAATTCAATGTAGGTATATAAAATGGTTCCTTGCAATGCCATGTGATTACTTCCTTCGACTTGTGCACCAAACTTTGTCTATTCAAACCAAAACACACAAATGCTTGCTCTGTTCCTGTAAACGTGATCAACCCAATTACATTCGCAGTGGCGTTTTTGGGTACTGCAGTTTATGCCCAGTTTAAATAAATTTCACATTAAAAAAAATGGCATAGAATCTTTAAACAAATTAATACTCGCCTGCAAAGACCTAATGCAACATTTTGAAACAAGGTGATGTAACATTAATTGTTTCCATGCGAAACAAATGAGTGAGGAATGGAAAGCATCCCAATGAGGAATTTCACAGAAAATTGCATAGAATGGGGATGGAAAATCTCTTGTATAAATAACACTGTCCTGTTGAATGCAAGTCGGATGGGCGAGAGCGTGTGTTGACGCGACACCAGCAATATAATCATACAAGGTTATGGGCCATTAGAACTCTGCAGGCTATAAAATGGCGTTACAAAAGCAAGGCAGTGTGTGTTTACATGCAGTTCCAGGCAGGGACATTTTTCGGAGGTTAGCAACCGTTTGTGACAGGATCAAAAAGATGCAGCTAAAAAAATGATGGAAGGAGACGGTAGAGATGTCGAATGAAAGTGGTCAAAGACAATGAGGTGCATGCCAACCATTAAGGGCGTACAGCCAAAAATTGTTCGTAAATGTGAAATGCAGTTAGTACAAAGAAAGAGGGGAGGGAGCATTATTTTGCGCTCTCGCTCTCGCGAATGACGTCACAGAGAACGCTATCTGGTAGTCTCAATTTGTCGGAGAGAGTGCGAAAGAGCGAGAGTACGAAGTTGTATACTCGCTGCACTCTCACGTGCCCCTTTGCATCCGCCATATTATTTTACAACTGTAATTTGAGGTTATTCTAGACAGCGGGTAGGTTAAATGTGAAAAAGCCTGAAATTTCAATTAAAATACTTACTTATACCACGCTTTGTTTCAGTTTTTATTACAGTACAACAGTCTTGGCTGTTAATTGCACTTAGTAAGAGCACTTGACTGTAAATTGATTTTTAAGTTGTAAAAAAGGGTCTTAAATTTTGAATAAAAGAACATGTAGTTTGTAACTATGATTTAAGTTCTCTACACACATGTTCGCATATTTTGTAAGTGGCGTTAAAAACGTTTGCGTATTTAAATAGTATGTTTTCTTTCTTCGCAAAAAAAAAAAGAGAGGGTATTGTCCCGAATCGAGAGAGCGAGAAGAGTTATTACCCGGCGAAAGAGCCCTTTCGCCGGGTAATAATAAAGAGCGTTTAAATTGATACATAGTCTCGGCCTCAGAAAGAGTCAATAAGCACACGATTACCCCCTGCTGGGCGTAGGCATGTCATCCCTGTTTAGCCAGGAGAGTGGATGACGTAGGCCAATTATTTATATATTAAACTGGCGATCCCCCACATCCCGCTACGCCAGCGTGAGCCCCTTCACAGTTCTGTATGCCCTTCGGCATGCATGTTAGTATCTAGGTCGGTAGTAGCATGGGATGCGTCCCAGGGCAAGCCCCATAAGCCTTAGTTCGGGTTTATTACGTTAAAAATGGGCGCATGCGTCGCGGCTATAGCAGGGTTGTCTGGTGCCAT
>NQII01000884.1:573347-601356 GCA_002778355.1 Clitarchus hookeri | reverse complement strand
GAGTCGACGTTTGTTTTCAAAGGTCGTAGCATACGTAACGTGTTTTTCCTCGTGCCGGACGGAACGGGATAATTTCTTAACATCGTTTCATATAAAAATACAGTAAAAAATATATATATAATATAAATAGACAAATAGGTAAGTACTGAGTATTAATATGACTATTTATTGATATCTATTTATTAAATGCATTATTATTATTATTTGTTAATATTGTTGTTTCTAGGATTGCGTGCTACTTTCAAGTAGGTAGGTAGGATCGCAAAGTGTAGGATGGTAAACTGTGATTTACTGCTGAAATCACTATCAATCAATATACTACTTATAATACAAATGTAACGGGGTCGTGTATTTTAGCTTGAGGTCCAACTACAAACTTAGGCACATAAAAATCAAGTAGGTATGTAGTGTTACACATGGGGCGGAGTTATGAAAAAAAAAAATCAGACGTGGTACAGAAGGAACAGCATATAATTTATTTTATTTTACTTTTTCCGGAATGGCTCTCGGCAAACCAATTACATTAAAATTAAAGGATATACCCCGTAAATTTCATGTAGAATGAGATATAGAATATTTGTTTACTGAGAGCAAAGCACTGAAGCCCATATGTCTTGTTTGTTCTACTACAGTAGCCGTCGCCAAAAAATATAATTTAGAACGGCATTTTAAACAAAATCATTTAAAAATCAACCAAGATTACCCGGAAGGAAGTGCTCTTAGAAATGACTTAAAAAAAAAAATATATTTGGTCAGCAGAATCTATTTGAAAAAAAAAATTTACGAACTTGAATGTGTGGTGAAAACATCATATGACATATCTTTACTCTTAGCAAGAAAAAAAAAACCTTTTTCGGATGGGGAAATTGTGAAAGAAGCTTTGTTGATTTTTGCACATAACTGCAATGATAAAAATGTGAAAATTAAAGCAGACAGTATTTCACTTTCAAGAAACACTGTGACAAGACGAGTGGAATATATGTCAAATGATATTAGCAGCCAAATAACGGATACAGTTACGAAATGCAAATCTTTTTCGGTGGCGTTGGATGAAACTTGTGATTTGATGAGTATGTCGCAACTAGCCATCTTTGTGAGGTGTGTTGATGAAAATTTCAACGTGTTTCTAGATTTAGTGAAGCTTTGCCAGTTAGAAACTACAAGTACCGGGAAGGACACGTTTATAAAANGCGGGGAAAACTGTATTCGGTTTTTACGGATGGAGCCCCTACAATGACGGGAAAAACCAATGGTTGTGTGGCTTTGTTAAAACAACCCTTAGGCCGGGAATTGTTTTCATATCATTGTATCATCCACCAGGAAGCTCTATATGCCAAAGATATGAAGTTTGATGAAGTTATTGATCCTGTAGTACGCTGCATTAATTATATTCGGGCCAGAGCGCTTCATAGAAGACAATTCAGGGTTCTATTTGAGGACGAAATAAATAAGCACGGAGAGTTGCATCTGTATCGTGCAGTCCGCTGGCTGTCTAAGGGTGAAATGCTGAAACATTTCCTTCTTTTGAGGGCACAGGTCTTGGAGTTTTTAGAAGAAAAGCAGGCAATGCCTGCTGAGAGAGATGTTCTTAAAAATGAATCGTGGTTATGCGATCTTGCATTTTTAGTAGATATTACAAAGTACCTCAACATACTTAATCTAAAACTGCAGGGAAAGGATTGTTCATTGCCAACGATGTTAAATTTCGTCCATGGATTCAAAGCAAAACCAAGCTTTTTTTTTTTTTTTTTTTTTTTCAAACTTGGCCAGAAACAAAATTAATCATTTTCCAACGCTCGTAAATATGAGAGGAAAATTGAAAAACACTTCAATTGATATCTCAAAATACCAATCACAAATACAAAGGTTGTTACAGTCTTTTGAGAATAGATTTCATGATTTCGAATCATATAAAAAATATGTTTTGCTTATTATGAACCCGTTCTCAATTACCATTAATGAAGTAATGGAATATCCAACCAATATCGAGCTAGAAATAATCTAAATCCAAAACCACACTCCCTTGAAACAGATATTTACTGAAATAGTTTCTTCACAACCACAGCGGTCTTCAGAAATTTTCATAACATTTTGGGAATTGGTACAAAGGAAGACTTTCCGGCAATGTGTGATAGTGCTTTGCAGATTTTGAGCATACTTGGCTCAACACATATCTGCGAAAAAGGTTTTTTTCAACTCTCAGCTATGTGAAAAACAAATACCGTACATCGTTAACAGAAAAACACATTTCAGAATTGACTTTACTGTCGACCTCCAATTTGTCGCCAAATATTGATAAATTGTTATCTCAAAAACCTCTTCATAGGTGTCATTGACAATTTGTATTTTTCGATTGTAATTAAACTATCTGTAACTTAAAGTTTTTTTTAAATTTAAATATCTATCATAACTGTAGGCAACTATTATTCACTAGGTGGCCCACCGGTAGACATGGAATTGATATTACGGCCCACCTCCAAAATTGGTTGGGCAGCCTTTGTCTAGATGGAAAAGCACAGCAAAACAGCCTAAAGTGGAGAGGGCACTGGGAAAATGTATACGGCAGTCGCGGGGATAACAATATATCTGCCTTGAACTGGATTAGGGCTGGAGAAAGTAGGGTACTTGTTACTTAGCGAAGATAGACTTCTGTGAGTTTGATGTAGGGTGATATGAAATGAGTGAGGTCGGAAATGATTTTGTTAACCAGGGTCGCGCTGTGCGGCCCTGGTGGCGGGAGACAGAACTGAGCCTTCCGCCCGTTAGACGGCAGCCATAGTTCTGGAACACAGAAAAGAATAGAATGGTATTCCCGGTATTTAAAATAGGAAAATTAGGAAGGGGAAAATGATGTAGTCTAAGGGCAGGAGTGGATAAAAATACTTTCCCCCCTCCCCTTCAACACTTCTAATTCCTGGAATATACGTCGCGTATGTACACAAATGACATAGAAGACGTGGATTTCCAAATACAGTAACCCTCTCACCCCAGAAGCAACTATTCCTGACGCTACAAAAATGACGATATGTCTCGGAGAGACTCTCTATAGTTGTACCGAAATATAAAAGACCGAAGCAATAATTACTCTTGTAGTGGTAATAACATACATTATATAACCTCTATAGGTTAAATATCTGTTTGAGGGGCCGAGGCCTGGATACGAACTTGAGAACTCAACCGATGGAGCATACATTTACATTNTACAAAAATGACGATATGTCTCGGAGAGACTCTCTATAGTTGTACCGAAATATAAAAGACCGAAGCAATAATTACTATTGTAGTGGTAATAACATACATTATATAACCTCTATAAGTTAAATATCTGTTTGAGGGGCCGAGGCCTGGATACGAACTTGAGAACTCAACCGATGGAGCATACATTTACATTNAGTTAAATATCTGTTTGAGGGGCCGAGGCCTGGATACGAACTTGAGAACTCAACCGATGGAGCATACATTTACATTTACTTCACCATTAATTGGACTCTGTTAGTCAAATTGCTCCCTGTAGATGCATATATTGTAATGTTTCTCTGCGCTCAGAGAATTATAAAAAGTAGCTATCTGTAATAAAATCTGTTGAAGTGTAGGTATATCGTTTCAAACACGTGTCATGTAATAGCAACATATTTGGATTACACCCAAATTTGTATTATCACTTGACGGACGCGTGTGATCCAGTCGTAATGTCCATGAGAGTTTTTTTTTACACGTAGCGGAAGAACATACAAAGGACAGAAAGGTAAATATAAAAAGGACTTTCAAAAAAACCGCGAAACAGCTTAAAAAAAATTTTTCAAGTAAAGATTCGAACACCGTTATTGAAAACGATGCGATGTAGTCAATTCCCGTGAAGACAATCCTTGCGTGTTTCTCCGCCACTCCTACCCTCCTGGGAACAGGTAGCTGGCTGCGTCGTGTTTCTGCGGCGAGCGCGCCCCGGTGTGACGGTGCGTACGTCAACGGTATCCAGCCGGGCCACTTGTGCGCCGAGGAATGTGTGATCGCTGGCACGGTGTCGTGTGCGAACAGGTTCTGCTAGTGCTACCACGCTCCCTCCCCTCTGCCGCGTCAGAGTCTAGCGGAGACTAGGGATGGCCATATACGATTCGATTAGTCGCTGAATCGATTAATTTCTTCTGATTACTCAACTTAATCGAATCGATATACTCCTACCGATTAATCGAATGAATCGATTACTTTTTTGCTATTTTTTGTTTCGATTCTCGTATCTCGCATCAGACAAGAAAATGTTATGTTCTAGAAAATGTTGAAAACATTTTTGGCGGAAAATTGCAATTCCTTCAATATTACATATAATGCAGGTTATTTTGTGTGCAGAAGGAAATTTTTGATTGGAAAAAAGGGAAATTGGCTTTTGCACTGTTACCTACCGTGAATGTTTTGTACTTGAAAAGACCAAAACACTACTCCGACCTTGCACGCCAACGTCACCAACATCGTNACCTACCGTGAATGTTTTGTACTTGAAAAGACCAAAACACTACTCCGACCTTGCACGCCAACGTCACCAACATCGTCTTTGGTTTGGTATTTACATTGGTTAATTAAGGGCGCAAACATATTAGTAGCTAGTATTTGGCAATATCTCCAATAAAATCCATTGTGGTCTGGAAACATTTTTTTTAAAGACAGTGATAAGTCTGTAAGGTGTAAATGATGTGTATCCACACTAATGTATTTTGGAAACACCACAATTCTTAATAATAATTTAAAACGAAAACATAACAATGTCGTTTTTGGAAACAGGACAGATTGACATGTATCAAATTCATTAGAAGACCCACAACCACAGCCATCATGTTCAGGTGCTGCTTCAGGTTTGGCTCTGTCTCAGAAGACACTTGATTCATGTACAGTGCTAAAGTCAAGAATAAGTAAACTGAATATATTTATTTACTCAATTCTATTTATGAATTGTAGCCTATGTGCCTCCATAATGATATTTCAGCGCTCCATAAATAATGTAANTAGAAGACCCACAACCACAGCCATCATGTTCAGGTGCTGCTTCAGGTTTGGCTCTGTCTCAGAAGACACTTGATTCCTGTACAGTGCTAAAGCCAAGAATAAGTAAACTGAATATATTTCTTTACTCAATTCTATTTATGAATTGTAGCCTATGTGCCTCCATAATGATATTTCAGCGCTCCATAAATAATGTAANCTTTACTCAATTCTATTTATGAATTGTAGCCTATGTGCCTCCATAATGATATTTCAGCGCTCCATAAATAATGTAAAATGCACATTATCGCGAGATCACTAATAAGGACTGCTTCTTTCAGGAGCTTCAAGAACATAAAACAAAAGATGAACATGATATGGGCCCTGAAACAGGAACTTCAGAAAAAATGCAGTTTGAAGCAGAGAAGTTAAACACCATCATTTCAGAAAAGAGAAATAATACGACGACAATGACATTGCAACAAGCAATCGACGAAGCACTGAACAATGTGGGATCATATACAAGTAAGTATACACATACATGACATAAAATTGTTGGATTATATACAAGTACGTATACACAGACGTGACATAAAATTTCAAAGTCGTTATACATGAAAATACACCAGTGCTATTAAACGTAACTCGTAAATACAGTTGATCTGTAGGTATTGGTAAGGATGCGACCGTGACAAAAATCGTGTGAAAANATTAAACGTAACTCGTAAATACAGTTGATCTGTAGGTATTGGTAAGGATGCGACCGTGACAAAAATCGTGTGAAAAATTGTAAAAATAGTATGTTACTGCTGTGAGCTGATATTGAATATGAATTGCATAAATGCAGTTTTAAAATCAGTCAGCAACAGAAATTTCTTATATTGAAAGATATACAGAACAGGGATATTATTCATATTTATGAAAGCCCAAAATATGTAAAAATGCAATCCCGGTTATAAATTGAAGACGAGAAATGAATAACAATAGTTGTTCACTTTTGTTTCTAGGTTAGTTTACGCAGGAAAACATCTGCATCATCCACCATTCTAGGTTAAAGCACTCGCATTGGGGTCAGGTTTAGTTAGGTTAGGGTAGCATGTTGTCAACATTTTATATCATGCTCTCCTACCCACCTAAACCAAACCTCGAGACCTATTAAGGTGGGCAACCCCATGTTTCTCACATAAACTAATCTAGAAACATACATGTAACCATTTTTTAGGCTGCTTACAATAAAGTGAGCATTTTGGAAAGCCTTGCTTTGAATATGCTTTTCAGTTCATTAGGGCTACTTACATTGTGATATTTAAAACTACCATTGTCATGAGCTTTTACATTTTACTCATATGTTGGTGTGAAATTAAGGGTGTAAATTGTTCACTAATTCATCCGATCTTTTTATAATGTGTATTTAAAAACATAACCCAAAGGTAATAATTTCACAGTTCTGAATTAAAAATTGCGTTTTTATTCTACATCATGATGCGGAACATTTTTTTCTCTGTCCCTGCCATTTGTATTGACATTAATCAATCAGCATATCTGTAAAATACATGCAGTTAAGAAGAGTGATTTTTTTTTCAGAGGTTAACTTCAGAACAGCTCACTTTACATTCACCTGCTTATACCATTTTTATTCTTATATCTAGTCTAAGCTGAGAAATCAAAAATGCTTAGTAATTTTAACAGAAAATAAAAATTCTTTCTAGGTGAAGGAAGAAAAGTTCTAAAATAACATACACAATAATATACGTGATTTGTAAGGACTGCCTCCCGTTATAATTTCCGGAAAATGAGGATTCAGATTTTTTTTAATGTGCAGTACCTCTCTACAAGCCACCTAGTCGACAAACCTCGACAAGGCTGATTTATGAAAAATATGATGGATNTAATGTGCAGTACCTCTCTACAAGCCACCTAGTCGACAAACCTCGACAAGGCTGATTTATGAAAAATATGATGGATTGAAGATGTATAAAGACATAATTCAACAATGTTCCAAATTTCACAGCAACATGTGATATTTGGACCTAAACTCAGACTACCACTTCCTACTTGGGCGTAACAGTTCATTTTTGCAATGAACAAGAAAATAATCTTTTATCAGCTACACTGAGGTTTTGAAAGTTGGACCAAAGTCACACAACAACTACATCGCGGAAAAGCTTATGGAGCAACTGGAAGATTGGAATGTTCAGTTAGGAAAAGTAACAGTATTTTTAACCGGTGATGGAGCCAACATCTTAAAAGCTGTCCACGACCTGGCTGGGAAGAACAAGCATCTACACTGCTNATGTTCAGTTAGGAAAAGTAACAGTATTTTTAACCGGTGATGGAGCCAACATCTTAAAAGCTGTCCACGACCTGGCTGGGAAGAACAAGCATCTACACTGCTTTGCTCACTTTCTAAATGGATTAGTTACAAAAACAATGGTAGCCACACCTTTAGCTGCTGAGTTGGTAACGAAAGCGAAGGACATTGTTACAATCTGCAAGCATTGTGTTGCTGCAGCAGATGAGATTAGGAGACTGCAAACTCTGCAGGGTAAGACCGATGGAACTTACTTAAAACTCAAACAAAATTTCACGACGAGATGTAATTCTACATTTTACATGTTGGAACGATTTGTGCAGTTGTCTGATGTAGTCAGTTCAGCACTATTTCAATTCCCTTCTTCCCCTCCAATGCTGACTGCCCGCGAATTGGAGACGGTGAAAGAAATCATCGAGATCTTAAGACCTATTGAACAAGTCACAGTGGGAATTTGTGGAAGCCACTACGCAACAAATAGCACTGTCATTCCACTTGTGAACTGTATTACAAATGCCATCTCTCGATGCATTACTCACACGGAGATATGTGATCCCCTCAAAGCATCTGTCTTCAAAGAAATTGACAGACGGTTGAAAACATACAAGACATTAAAATCTCGGCCGTTTCGAGATTGATGGATTCCAGGTTTAAACGACTCCACTCCGAAAACCCAATATCTGTTACAAATGCCATGGAGGTTATTACAGAATTAGTCTCAGGTAAACATGAACTGGAAGGAAGGCAATCTACAGAGCAAACAGCGAGTGAGAGCACGTGTACTACTTGCGAGTTTAAAGACAGTATTTGGGCAGCGCATGAAGAACTGGTGTCAGGTAGAGGGAAGAGTGATTTAGATGTAAATACACACAGCACTTGAACGAACCCAACACTGGTAGATCTGTAAACCCAATACAAACATGGGGGAAGATAAAACATGTTTACAGCAATTTGTACCCACAAGCAATACAGTATTTGTCGGTGGTTGCATCATCATTGCCAAGTAAGTGTTTGTTCTCTAAAGCAGAACAACATCCTCAATCTACCAGATCTAGGCTATGTTCACAGAGACTGGAAAAATTGCTTTTTCTAAACTCTGACTAAAAGCCATTGATGTTGTCAATTGCATTAGATTATGACTGTGTAGAAATAATTTTGCTGTTTGTTAGATAGGCCTAGTAATTTAAGTACATATTGCAGCTTAGGTTAGTAAGAAGCTATTTTTTATTAGTTTATCAACTTATGTGCAGATAATACAAAAGAAAAAAAATGCAGCTATTTGTGCATCAGAAATGTATTATCTCCATATTTTGACGTAATTTCTGAATCTGAATTCAGATCTCTAGTTCTGTAAACAGGTTTATTTTACTTCAGTATTTATCTGTCTTACTTTTCACAGTAAACAAAGTGTTTTAATTTTTTTTTAATGCTGTGAAAAAGTGGGCTATAAAAATTCCTTTTTTACTGCTTTTACCAGTATAACTTGTATCGCAAGTTTGGTGCATTTTTATTGTTAACTGTTAAGTTATCAATTTTGCAGAGTTAATTTTGCACTTACATTAAATATTCTTCCACCTTTCATCAGCCATTTTTTATTCCCTTTGCTCATTTGCTTTAGCAACATTGCGTACACTGATCTATAATTGTGAGAATATGCAAATATGGGTATTTTCAGAATTCTGCTGCCTAATATTTTTAAAACAGTGTTCGGAGCATGTGCAGGCTGCATACTTATATCAGAACTTGTGAATTATGGCATACCAGTAAAATAATACAGTGAGACATTAGCATATGTTGACCAGACAATTGTCAGCAAATATGAATGCTACCTGTCCATTTTATTCGTTTCTAGTTGCACATGTATCTATAAATGTATTTTTTTCAAGTTGAAAATATTAAAAAATGCCATTGAGAAAAATTGCTTATGTTTTGGGACTGTATGGGCAAATATACATCTACAAATTTTTGTGAAATTGGTTATGAATATAGTTTATGGAGCAAAGTATACAATAAAAACCATTGTGTTTCCCCATTATTATTTTTGTTGTTATTGTTATAAACAGAACAGCATTAAAAATACTGCATGAACATAAAATTTAAGATTATGATTTCAAGAAATATTATTTTTAACAAGTTAATGTGTACGGGTATTTCCTTTTGCCCTACTATTCATACCACCGTTCTGCAAGTCTAACAGTAACTTTTAGCTGAAATTGTTTCAATAAAACATAACAGTATTGTAATTACACAATACCATACATGTTATAACCATGCTACTAATTACAAACTACGTATTTATAATTAAAATACATTAAATGTACGCACTTTAGGTAAATTAATAGAAAAGTTTTGATGCGTCGATTCAAATGTTCCTATATAATCGAAATCGGAATCGGAACAATCCGATGCGATTCGATTCTCTTGAATCGATTCAAAAGGTAAATTTGGCCATCCCTAGCGGAGACGGTGTAGTGTAGTGGACGGAGAAGGAATTCCTGGCCGACCAGTTCCTACACGACGGGCGCAGGCCCCAGCAACTCGAATAGGGAAAACGAATCCTTGCCGAAGATACCTATAGTCAGTTCACGACTGGAAGAAACTTTTNCCCCAGCAACTCGAATAGGGAAAACGAATCCTTGCCGAAGATACCTATAGTCAGTTCACGACTGGAAGAAACTTTTTAAAATCAACCTTTGAAAAAACACCCTAGCCGTTAGCTACATGCATATAACATTACAAACAGCGGCGAGCGCGGATACAGTTATGCCGTTAGGTTGCCAGCACAAAGAGAGGAAATAGTTCTAAAGTTTTAATGTAATTGTTAATTTATCACTTACAAATGGATTTCGAAAAGACTTGTATCTTATTATGCCAATTATTAATGACGTGATGCTAACGTACTTTGATTTCAATGTTTCTTGCATACTCACAAGATCACGCTCAAGGTGAAAGTAGAGCGGCCATTTGTTTACAAACCTTCGTTCCGTGTGTTGTTGGCGAGATGTGGTCGACACACGTGCCAGAGAAATGGTGCGATTATCTTGTTTAACCAATAATAATTCATTTACTGGTTTATTTTTTTTTTTACTAATATCCTCTCTTTATTATTTCTCGTTGTGCCGATTTCTTTCGTTTCTGATACCTGTATAAGAGATTACTCGTAGTGCGTTCTCACGTGTTTAATATTTTTTAAATTTATTTCAGGTTTGCTTAAAATTTTATTTATTGTATTTTACGTTATATGTTGCGGTAGTTTTTGTGTGCAGTCATGAGTTCTAGCAAGGTGAATAAAAGATAAGTCACCAACGCCAACAGGACATCATTAACCTCACCGAATCGTTGTATTCCCTAATTAGGCGAGGGGAAATGAAACCCTGCAACGTCGCGGAAAGAGCGGCAGAAATGTTGAAACGCTTCAGATCCACAGTTCTAAGGTATGTTAAAATATATGTAGTATTAACCATTGCGTTTGCAAGTTGTGTGTGCTAAGGTCAATTATGTTGGCCTACGAAATGTGTTTACAAGAACATAAAGAAAATTTGTTAATAACTTGATAACATCGTCGAACGTTGTCTACGTGTCTTTTTAACGTTTTATTTGGGTAATTATTAAGTTTAGGGGGCTTTTCTGTAAAAAAAATAACAATAATTTCACGGAAAATGGTATATTTCCACTCCACTAATGATGCAGAACACGAATATACGACGGGCATTAACGTCCGACTAATTTCGTAACATGTGCCCACCTAACCTAACAGAACCTATCCCCACGATGGGTGAATCACTATTTTACATTTTTAAACTAACCTAGGATTGTTGGGTTTTACACTAACCTAGGATTGTAGGGTTATATAGACTCAAATGTGAGTGTATGAATCACCTAACCAAAAGGTGGTATTACAATGTGTAATTAAAAATAAAAACTACTTTGTGTTGGAATTTGTGTACCCCTGCGAGGGATTCTTCATAAACAACCCAATATATACAGTGGAAATTTATTATAAAGACAACTGACAATGGTAAGGAAAATTGCCTCTATAGTGAGTTTGTTATAGTCAATTAATTTTATATAGGTTATGGAGAGATGGTGCATTTTAAGATTCTGAAGAAGGAGCTTGTTTTGTATTTATAAGTTACATTGCGGCATTAATTGCCATTGTTATACGTCACTAAATAGATTACAGTCGATATAACTGGAACTTCCCCTACTATTAAACATATCTGTATCACTTCACTAAACATGAGAGGACATCGTAATCGATGAAATCGCAGTCATAATCTTTTAAGAAAACAATTGTGTATTAATGCATTTCCCCAACACCACTGTTCTACAGCCATTGTCTTTTAGTTATTGTAAATTATCAGTGTCATATTTTTCACTTTCAGTGCTACATAGCCAACCTAATTTGCATAATTTAAAAAGGACCATAATTCAGTTACTGGGTCAACTACAGTTACTGATACCAAAAACATACAAGGGTTTGTTTACAAATGATGTGTGACAATGTGATATGCTCTGCCGTGTGTTAGTTTAGGTTAGTTTAATAGGTGGCAGGTATTGGTTACTATATAACCCTACAATCCTAGGTTAGTTAAAAAATGTAAAATAGTGATTCACTCATCGTGGGGTTAGGTTCTGTTAGGTTAGGTGGGCACATATTACGAAATTAGTCGGACGTTAATGCCCCTCGTATATTCGTGTTCTGCATCATTAGCAGAGTGGAAATATAAGATTTTCAATGAATTATTTTTATTTTTACAGGAAACCCTATAAACTTAATAATTACCAAAATAAAACGTTAAAAATACACGTAGACAACGTTCGACGACGTTATCAAGTTATTAACAAATTTTCTTTATGTTCTTGTAAACACATTTCGTGGGCCAACGTAATTGATCTTAACACACACAACTTGCAAACGCAATGGTTAATACTACAGATATTTTAACATACCTTAGCACTGTAGATCTGGAGAGTTTCAACATTTCTGCCGCTCTTTCCGCGACGTTGCAGGGTTTCATTTCCCCTCAGCTAATTAGTGAATACAACGATTCGGTGAGGTTAATGATGTCCTGTTGGCGTTGGTGACTTCTCTTTTATTCACCTTGCTAGAACTCATGACTGCACACAAAAACTACCGCAACATACAACGTAAAATACAGTAAATAAAATTTTAAGCAAACCTGAAATAAATTTGAAAAATATTAAACACGTTAGAACGCACTATGAGTAATCTCTTATACAGATTTCAAAAGCAAAAGGAATCTGTACGAGAAGGTTAGCACAAATTAAAGTCATACGTTATGAAAAATCAAATAATAAAGAGCTGATATTAGTATAAAAAAACCGATAAATGAAATATTAGGTTAAACAAGAATCGCACAAATTCTCTACAGCACGGCCATCCGGGGGCTTATGAGAGATTGGCGTTGCCATGTTAATGTTGTTGGATGGACTCCTTGAATGTTGACACATTTCATTGCCAAGTATTGTGTCCATAATATGTAATCAAAGTGAAAGTTTTTCTCCCCCACTCAACCCTCCAGTCAAAATCAAACCTATTCACACACACACACACACAGAGAGAGAGAGATATATATATATACAGGCGCGCACACGAAACATCTAATTTTTAATACTCACATTTTGGGTTTATATAATGAAATGTTTTTCGCTTGCATCACATATTCTTTTGTGTGAAATTCTCAAGATTAAAAACTTTACGCTTGTGGAATATCCATTAATAATATATACATTACTTTTATGATCGGTACGTGCATGTACGAACACATGCACCCACACACAGTGAAAAGTAAACATTGCATGTAAACATTGCCATGTGACTGCCACATGTCAATGTTTGTTTACCCTTTGGCAGAAGGATACGAAATGGGCTTGAAAGTAGATCTTTAGCAGGGCTTCAAGAAAGTCTCTTCCAGTCATGAACCGACTATAGAAGTGAGCTTACTTCTACTGCAGGCTGGGAAAATCAGTGTTAAAAGTTGGGCAACCAAAAGTTTTCGCCAATAGGTAAGAGCTAGTGTCGCATGTGTACCATAATTTCTCTATTTTATACTTTTAAAAACCAGATAATTGCAATAATCATAAATCAAATATACAATAACTTCGTAATTAGGCCAAATATTTCTCTTTTATTATTCAGGTACCTTAAAATTTTTGAGTAAATGTTACATATTATAAAAATGCGCACCTAGCTGCGGAAATTTTCCCTATACCAAACTCCCCCATAAGAAATCTTGTTTTGTTACTGAGTATAATTAACTTTAATTGGGGTTATCATGCTTAACTACCACCCTCCTGGCACCGAGTTCAATTCCCGGCTCGGGCAATGATATTTATCCTGGTTTGTAGGCTTCAAGGTAATGTTAGTATAGTCTATTCGCGGTTTCTTCACACTTTTTAATCAGAACTTTGAAAAATCACCTCATGAATGACGTGTTTGGTTGCTTAAGCTTTTTATACTTGTGTTAACATAAAATTACCTATTTTTATTTAAATTATAGTTTTACTTATAGTTTATCTACACATTATAATATTTAATGCATAATAAATATGAATAAAAACAGGGAGAAAATAGTTGTGTTGGTAATGTCTAATTAGAAAGATGTATAATTATTAAAAAAATTCATTACACTGAGTGCGCACGAATGCGGTATGCTGTCCCTTTGGTGTAATTTTCTAAGACTCTTTTTGCATGAGGCGGGGGAAAAATCCTTGAAGTATAACTTTAGCAGGGCTTCAGAAATGCGTGAAATGACGTTGAATGGCCCATACTTTACCTTGTGGCATTAAAGGCAGTACTTTCTTCCACAACGCCCCGATCATTATCGTATTCAACTGTAATACGCATACCAGCACTGTTTTGGTTGTAACGTTCGACGAAGCCATTTTCGGAACCGGGTTTCCCTGACTGAAATGGATGTTTGTGCCCCTATCTCTCATCACTGTTTGTTTGTTTCATAACCTCGGATACAACCTGCATACCACCTGCGCATAGCGTAAATATACAATAAACTATAATGTAGCCGTGTGGAAAGGTTTGGTCGGCTCTTTAACAACGGGTTCTTGAAAGCCGGTGAGGGTGAAGCGAGGTGAGTATGAAGCAGTGCCGGAATGCAAGGGCGGGGGAAAAGGTAGATCCACGAGAAAACCCACCGCGAATCGAACCGGTTCGCCTAGGTGGGAGGCGAGTAATCTGACCACTACACCACCGCAGCCCCTTACATTCTGATGCAGTGTTTCATTAGAACCCACCCTTCTTCTATATTCTTTAAGGGGGGTGGTATCCCTTACATTTTAAATTTATTTTTGGTTCACAGTAGCTAACTTTTCAGATAGAATATATTAAAACCAGGGCTGTCAGGGAATAATATGTATCTTAACAGATATTTCTAAGTCCGCAATATTTTGCCCACATTGTTTTTGTTGCATATGTTACGAAAATAAAGATTAATTCATTTTTTTTCAGCCCCGTAAGAGAAAATACAAACTGAAAAAACAGTCCATTCTGGTTTAAGGAATTCTTTTCAATTATTATGTATGTAATAGGCCTACCAAGGTTTGAATTGTATTCATCTTAACAGGAAGTTATAAAGAGGGATGAATAAAATCAAAGTTGCAAGAATATCGCCACCTTAACGAGAGTCTTCCCCCGCCATGTTAAACTATTAGTTTTTCTCACTTGCGTATTATTTAATTTTTTTTTAATGCCCTTATACCCAACAAGCTATTGACCTAACACAGCAGTACAGACATAACGAACTAAACTACGAACTCGTATGTGTCGCAATATTTATTTTGTCATTGGTTATTTGCACATTTACGCGTATCTCAGCAAGTAAACATCCTGGGAATACGAATTTTATACAGGAAAGATAAAAACCAATTACCTAAGCCAGCACCGTTTTGTTTTCATCTTATTAAGCATGTTCAAATACAAAAAAAAAAAAAAAGTCGTCAAAATGGTGAAAAGATGCTCTCTGCGCAGTTTTTTTTTTAAGTGGCAGGAGAAAAGTAAAACTTTGCTTGCGTAGTTACATCTGTAAGCTTTCGTTGAATATAATGAAGTGTGCCACTCTTGAATATCTAGTTTGCACTGGAGAGCGTGACTAGTGAAGCATTGCACGTCGGTTCAGCTCCTTGTACGTGTAGGCGAAGAGGCTGTGGACGCGCGTGTTATTGTCACTGTATCGCTGTGCCTCGAAAGCAAAATAATAATAATAATAATTTCCGGCCCATGTAAGCCTACTCTTAAGCTGGGATCACTGTGAAGCCACGAGTTGACCTCGTAAACCTCCGCTCGTCGCAAGGGCACGGAGTAAAGAAGAATACAGAGGTTAAACAGCCGCCTATCCCGCGAACTCTAGTCGCACACGCCACCAAAAATGCCGTCACTAGCCAGCAAAATGTCGGAACGCCGCGCCGTTCGCCAATCAGCGCTTGGTGACTTACTTACCAAGCAGTTGTAGCCCAGTCAATAGGGGGCACGTTTCGCAGCGCGCGGTAGCCAATCAGACGCACGATTCCCGTTTCCAGACCCTCGCGCAACCAATCAGCGAATGAGTATGCCCACGTCAAAGGAACCGTCACGCCATCTCGTCTCCTGTGTGTTTATTTACTCCCGTGTCAAGGGCGTGCGTGCCCGTGTGTGGCGCCTCCACCGGCCCACCCAGACAACTGTTATCCGGCCGACATCTCCGGCGCCGCGGGGCTGTGGAAAGTACAAGTGCCCCACATCGGCCACCCTCCGTCTCCCCTACACACCCCACTTCCTAACCACTTTGTTTGCACACACATTACGTCCCCGGCTTACGTAGCCGCCACTGCGAAAAAAAAAAAAATCGAAATCGTTTTCTCCGAACGCCTCCTCCGTCTAACGTCATGGCTGTCGGTCACGGACGTTGCAGGTCTTCAGAATTCAACCTTCGGAAATAACGCCTGCCGCAACTGTGTAAGTTTTAACGCAAAATTTTACTGTCGTATCTTACGCAAACTTGGATGTCAATTATGTATGAGAGTTTTTGTATAAAGGACTAGCTTTGCCCACGGTTCCGCTCGCGTGGACTAGAGAATTATTGTTTAGGTTTTTTTTTTTTTTTTTTAAACAAATGGCATGTGATCGTTGAAACACCCGAATATTACAGTCATTTGGCCTTATCTTGAGTTTGCCATGTTTGACTGTCCACCCGGGTGAAACCTGAGACGCACGCCTCATGGCAGTCAAGACGTGCGAAACCTGCACCTGAGGCCACCAGGACTTCTAGNTTTTCCAACCGACCACGCCTCTGCTCTCCACGTCCGCGTACAGTCAACCGACTCGCGAAAAGTTACTTTTTCCTAAGACTTTTGATATCTCTTAAGGTATAGGCGGGAATTGGTTTATACAGCGTATTGCAAGAGATCGCGCTGGCGGTAAACTTTTTTCTGACTTGATTCACTATTATTGTCACTGCTTATTTCTTATGTTACTTTACGTAACAAAATATATACTAAAACCTACCTGGGCAGAGAACATAGCTATGAATTAAAAAAAACCCCCGTAAATCGGATAAGTGGTTCTCGAGTGATGAGCATACTAAGAGACATACAGAGACGTTGTGTTTTATAATATGTATAGATAACGTTCACATTGGCCACCACTGAAGTTGGTTTCGTTTCTTTTTGTTCGTATCGGTAATTGGTGACATGCATGTGAGTATAAGCGTGGTGGGGCCACGGTGGTGTAGTGGTTAGACTACTCGCCTCTCACCTAGGTGAACCGGGCTCGATTCTCAACGGGGTCACCCCCGCATTTTTGCATGCGGGAACCGTGTCAGACGATGCCGCTGGTTGGTGGGTTTCCTTGGGGATCTCCCGTTTTCCCCACCCTTGCATTCCGGTGCTGCTCCATGCTCACCTCGCTTCACCCTCATCGGCTGTCAAGACCTGGCTTTTTGAAACCTTGTAAATCTCTCCACTCCACTATATGTTCTTGTGTCACTGATTTTACGTGTGTTTACGTTTTACTAGTCATGGTAACGTTAATATTAATTTACTAGACGAAACATGAACAGGTCTTTAAAATTGCTTCTTAAAGTGTTAACCAACTGCAGTAATATCCCGATCCCAATAAAATTTCGTGAAAGACAGAGATTTGGCTGAACGTGGATTGAAACTCACTGCTTGTAATTAAAATAAATTAGACATATAAACAACTGGAATTAATACAAGAAGGAAGGCAAAGGAAATCTGTAATGGTGAAGACACAGATGAGTCGTTTGGTCAACACGAAAGTCCCTTTAATTCTCTCACAAATAAAAAAAATTACCTAATCAGCCTTTTTAGATTCTTCAGATTATTGTAACCTCTGCTCACACGCATTTAAAGAACAATAACGGCCGGATTCCGTCACCTTTCCAGCGCACAGTACGCGCAATGAACTTGCTCCGAACCTTCTCTGCAGGCACAACAGTGTACGTCTTACGTAATTCTACTTCCGGCTAATCCTCCTCATCAACTGCACGAGATCTGGAACACAATAGCTTCACGGGCTGGCGTCTCGATGGCGCAAATTATTGGCATTGACGTGCAGCATGTTAGGTTAGGGAGCTAAAAATATCTTCAAGCGTGCCCTTATACGCGTTGGCCAACTTGTAAACATTATCTGCGACTACTTTTTCCACAGATATATATTTTTTTTTTTAGATCGCATCAATAATTTACTGTTTTTGTAATGTACAAATAAAAAATCTTCATTTGAAGAAATTTTTTTTTTTTTTAAGCAATTTATTGGAATTGCAAAAACATTTCCTTGTGTAATTTTATAGACGTCTTGAAGTAGCTCTTGGCATCTTCTTTCAGTGTGAATTATTACATTTCTGCACGTAAGACGGTTTTAATTATTCGTACGTTTCTAAGACAGTAAAATTGTGATTTTAAACTTATATTTATGCGAAAACTATGCGATAACAATTTTTTTTCGCTAAGAAAGAGTGCTCTCTGGTAATGTATAAAAGCTGAACAATAAAATAACACATTTTTCCGTGGCCAACGTTCTTAATTAATGTGTAGGTGAATCTAGAATACTGGTCCTTTGCATGTAGTTTACAGTGAGACTAAGCTAGGTAATTTGCTTACATTACACTAAATTCCGTAAAGTAAGTACAAGTACCGTCAACTTGGTTTACACTACATTCTTTGCAGTTTTCAACAAGCACACAAATAGTTTTTTGTTTACAAAAGTACATCATCATCCGATTTTCATAGTAACTGCGTTAATGCAGTGAAAGGAACACGACCAACGATTCACTACGGTTGCCTCATCTTTATATGGGTTTGGATATCAGTCAAGTGAACTTACTCTTCGGATTATTCGCTCATGCCACCTTGATTACAGAACCGGATGCTCGTTTCTGTCCAGTGTTACTGTGTTCAGGAACAATTTCATTTGGATTGGTTCGGCCCACTCTGTGTTCCACCAGGATCTCAAATATTCTCCAAATACGGTAAACTATCTTTGGTTGTTCTGTAATTGTTAGTAACACCAGTTCGTGATATGATACTCATGTAAAGTAACGATGAGCCGCTAGATGTCCAGTTTCCGCAAGTTTGTACACTGCGCAAGGCTAGAATGATTGCCAAGAACACTGCGGTTCGATAGCTGATGCCGAACTCAAGGACTAATACCTGCCATCACGAGGAGCGAGAACTGTGCCAGCTTAGTTCAACAGCACATCCGAAGACATTCACCGTAAACACGAATTATTGAAAATGGATTTAAATCAGTGGAAAGCAGTGAAAATGTCTTTGCTTGTGATTGGTTGCAACTTGCTGAATTATTACGATTGCCGAATTGCTTTAAAGTCCGCTTCTTGGCGTTGTGAAATGGTGAATACCTGTGAAGATGTTATAATTTTAAAGTTGGCAAATCATTTTTAATGTACAATACATGTTTATTAACGAAGAGTGAAATATTTTTGCTGTTCGTTTGCCACTTGCATAAAACGTATTCACTTCCGAAGCATAAAATTATTTTAAATGGTGAAACGATAGTTCTTCGTTTGTAATTGTATTTTTTTTTNCGTATTCACTTCCGAAGCATAAAATTATTTTAAATGGTGAAACGATAGTTCTTCGTTTGTAATTGTATTTTTTTTTTGAAGTGGCATTAAGTGGACGCACAGAGTAATGCATAGAGCGGCCGCCGCCGTGCAAATGCGTTGTGTNTTTTTTTTTGAAGTGGCATTAAGTGGACGCACAGAGTAATGCATAGAGCGGCCGCCGCCGTGCAAATGCGTTGTGTACTGTAAGTTTTGGCCGTGGTACGACCTTACCCACCTATCAGCGCGTGGTAACTTATTCGCCAGCTGGCAGCCCAGCCCAACAGGGGATCTTCAGCAGTACGCAGTAGCCAATCAAGACACAATGCCGTTTCCCAGAGCATCGTGCAGCCAATCAGCAAATGAGTACGCCAACATCAAAGGAACCTCCACGTTATTACACTTCTATGTACTTAAATACTTTGTGATTTTATTGTAATGCGGTCATAAAAGATGCTGAACATATTTAATACGCATTTCTTACAGTAACCGTAAATGTAATAGTTAGTACCTAAAACCCCTTTAGAAATAATTTTTTGCTTATTCGTGTATATATAAATGTACACATATATATGAATAGATATGTAGATTTATAAACACAATCTTATAACTGTGTGTCACTAATATAAAAATGCATGGTGTGCCTATGGGTGAATACAGCGGTATTTTCAGTACTGGTAATGTGTGTGTATCTATGCATGCTTAGACATATTTGCAGTATACCTGCATATATATAACATATGTATATACGTATGTATAGGCGTATGTACACACGCACACGTGCAATATCGCTCTCTTCATTTCCGTCTACAAATGAATTGTACAGATTAATAAAAAATAAATCGGGGAAATTCTTTAAATAGATTTTATAGACGATCGCATGATTGTACAGAAAACGAAATGGCCAAACGTTACGTTTTGGAGTCGCTAGAGGTGCGAAATTGCCAAGGACGCATGACGTAACCATCGGTGGGATGACTGGAGTAGGAGAAAGGAAAGAGCACTCCAGTTCTGCGCGTCCGTTAGGTGTGCCACAGGCTTGGTTTGGCAACGTCGAGTTTTGAACCGGCAACCCAGAGGTGAATGACCGTAGTCTGAAGAACGGAGAAGCAGAGTGGAAGAGAGGAAATGAGAGAGAGAGTGAGAGAGAGAGAGAGANAATGACCGTAGTCTGAAGAACGGAGAAGCAGAGTGGAAGAGAGGAAATGAGAGAGAGAGTGAGAGAGAGAGAGAGAGATAGACAGTTGCCAACATCTGCAACGTTGTTTGCCTCGGGCGCCAGATTGCCTCTCGAAGTGTACTTGGTTCGAGTCCCGTGCGATGAATGCAAGGATGTGTAAAATGTTATTTTCTGCGCATGGTTGCACTAGGTTATTTAATTGTTTTGAATACTGTTTCCCTAAAGACGTTCATNTAAAATGTTATTTTCTGCGCATGGTTGCACTAGGTTATTTAATTGTTTTGAATACTGTTTCCCTAAAGACGTTCATTACTGCATATATGATTGATTACATACTGACTCGTGCCAAAAATCGACGATCCTTGTAATTTTCCTCAAAGTTATAATCTTTAAGATATCAGGTGCTGCACTTCGAATGAGTTGGGAGCACTTTAAGTGATTGTGGTTTTTTAAACGACATACATTCCAATAAAATTTACAAAATAAAATCTGTAAACTTTCTGTGTATGTCTATGATTGAATTGTAATTTCAGTAGCAAAATGGTAATGCGTCTCACAATTATTAAGATTACCAATTCAGTGTTCAAGATATATTTCTAGTGACAAAAATGTTTACTGCCACAATAAATTCAAACATACTGCAGATAATATTATATATATGAAAAACTTACCCTTTGAATAATTACTGGTTACAAAAGGTATTCATTAAAATATTTGACAAGAAGGAAATAAATTTTATGTCTCATTCCTCATTTCCTCCATACGTCTTAAAAACTACATTAAGGAAAAAATCGGTTGTGTGGACGGGGAGGGGGAGGCATCTTAAACAACATGGATTTCACCAGTGCAGCAATGTTTACATATTTCATTCACATACCTCTTTTGTCCAGTTAACGTAGGGGTGTTTTAATTTACTCAATAAATAAAATAAATAAAAGTACGTTAACATTTTGGGGATGATGAATTTACTCTACACCTCAAATACATTTCGAACAACGTGCGATATTTTTTCGAGTCTATTTTAATGTAAATGCCATAATATGAAAGTTTATTAAGCATTTTATTTCACTACTAATTACACCCTTGGTGTTCCTTTGTTGCAGAACTTCAAAACCGCAAGATAACCTCCATTACTTACCAACAAGACCTTCGTATTAGCATGACTGCAAACGAATTAATTTCGACGTGGAGTTTTATAAGGAAATAAAAGTAATAATATATTCATCAACATAATTAATAATGCAATTTTGTTATGCAATTAGTTTTGAGCTTTTCTAGAGTCAACAAAGCGTTCTGCATAAAAATAAAAAAAAGGAAATTTTAGTCGTAATTCCATTTGATCTACGTTTCTTTCCATTAGGTCGTGACGTTTTTTCGGTCGAAGCAGCTAAGGCGCTATCTTTGTACCATGAAGTTCCGGGTTCGATTCCCGGGCTAACGTGCACCGTGCCGCCCAGCATAAAGCGGGTAGGGTGAAAAAGAAAGCAATCTTTTAAAACAAAACTGTTCCTTTCGAAAGCACGCTTACATCGCCGTCGTCACGAATTTCATTTCCACGTGATTAAACCTGAACGAAAGCTATGCGCGTCGCTCGGAGGTGTTTGCGCGCGGAGTTCGATGCAAAATGCGAAGGTGCTATTAATCCCGGGGCGGACGTTGACCTTATCGGCCATCCCCACTCTTTGACGAGCAGGACACGACTGCCCAAAACTGCCGTCCGCCCCGCCTCTGCGGCGCAGCTTTTGCGAAGGTTTGAGGTGGAAATAAGAGGGGTGGGGGATTAGGGTACGGCACCTACATCGACGCCATTTGCGGGGCATTCGGCACGCCCTTTAAAACTGGGAGTCGAGAGTAGTTATTTGCAGAACGACAGAAAACTACGTGAGATGAAACAAGAAATTAGTTTGTTTGTTACCCTGACATGAAAGTTGTCATTTTCCAAAATTTGTGGGTGATAAAGTCTCCCGTCATTGAGAAATTACGGGGTGACATGTTATTAACCAACTAAAGTGTCTTACCTATGGGTGTTTATCGATTGTTATCAACTCGCGGACGGTAAATATAAAATCGGTCTAACACGTTTAATCAATTCGCTGTTTCATTGTCACGTAGTTTTCGGTATTTGGAAATAAGTACTGTTAATTCCCAATTTCTAAGGGCACGTTTCTTCCTTAATAATCACGTTAAGTAATAGTACATTTTAAATTGTCTATCCCATTTTCCATCTCACATAGTTTGTACATTGAGTTCAGGATAACCCTGTGTTTTGACGTAAACACTGAGTACATGTTTTCAACTAATGCTGGCAGTGAATCAGGGAAAATTTTTTTACGAAGTAGCGGCTTGGGAAGTTTATTTCATTTTCTTCTGTATGCATCTGCGTATAAACTGGAGTAACAGTAAGTATTTGCTTTTTGGCAATTTAAACATTTCTTGCCGTCGACCTATGGTTCCTAGTCACTAAAATATGTACACACAAGCGTTATATGTTATCATTAGAGCACCTTGTTTTTCATTAAATTTAACTTTTATTTATATTCTATCTACAAATTATAATATTTCATTTATATTATTAATATGAACAAAAAAAGGGAGTAATTAGGTTTGTTGGTAATGCCAAGTAAGAAATAGCTCTTATGCAAAATATTATTAAACTGAATGCGCACGAATCCGGTGCGTTTTCCCTTTAGAGTGATTTTTTTATACTTCGTTGAACTTTGTTTGCATGACGCGGAGCAATGTCCTGAAAGTATAACTTTAGCAGGGCTTCAGAAAAGTTGGAAGTAACCTGGAATGGACTACATATCAATGGCGCAGTCTCAAAGTAAATTTCCACAGAATAGGTAACTGTAACGAGGCGAAATGGCATGTCAGCTCCTTTGAGGTGGGCGCACCCATTCTCCGATTGGCTGCGCAAGGCCCTGGAAATGAGCCTTGTGTCTGATTGGTTACTGCGTGCAGTAAAATGTTCCGTGTGTTGTCTGGACTGCTGGCTGGCGAGTAGGCTACCAGGCGTGGGTTGGCGAACGTTGTTCCAACATGTTTCTGACCAATGATGCCATTTTGGTGGTGTATGCGGTTGGAGTTGGCGGTGTAATATACCGCTTAACTTCTGTATTCTTCAACACTCATTGTCACAGTGGGAGTCATGTGTGTGAAGGCAAAAAAAAAAAAAAAAAAAAAGAACTGCAGGGCAGAGATCCGCGGCCACCTCACGGCCAAGAAAAATAGTCGCGAAGAGATTTGCAATCGTGTCGCGCGATAACCTCGGAGATTTAGGCCGAATACCAGTTACGACAGCGAGCGTAATCAGAATGGGGCGACTTGGCCTGTTGAAGTGCACTGAAAAAAACAAAGCCTGTTCTCAGAGTCGTTTCGTCTCCAGTGTCATGTCTTGGCGATCTGTGCTGTAAACGCAGTCATTAGATGCGCAGGTAATCATTTGGTTTTAAATGTGCTTGACCTCTATTCGCTTTAAAGACCTGCAATTAAGGTGTATTTAATATGTAAACAAACTACCGTGACACCGGTGTTCTGGGAGTCGCGGCATGGCGATGGTCCGTCTAGTCGTAGTCAGCCATCAAGTGGCCTCGGCTACGTCATTGCCCTAGAGCAAGCATAGTTTAGAGAGACCATTCTAAAAAAAATGTTCGACGTGACCACTGTAGCATACATATGAATTTTCTATCATTTAAGAGTTCATTAATAAATATGCAAGATATACGAAATTGCTCTGGATAGTGAAGAACGATTCCTGGTTGGAAAATATTGATTTGCGTTTACAGGAAGATTAATCAATTTAATGTGAACAATTTGACATTTTATAATATTTTCCGACAGGTTCTTCGCTCTCAAATGAAAACACGTGGTGTAATCGCTTGGTTTTGTTGTGATATAATATAGACTGTGGTTACGTAAATATTTATTTTTAATCATTTTGCTAAATTTAAATGTCCATGCACTGGACCTAAAGTTACATTAACAATACACATTTTTGCACGCTGTCGTACGGCGCACTCTTCCAATTGAGAATTGTTCCTGAGTGTGCAATATGCAAGCATAACCCATTATAAGGTAGTATATACATTACCTGATTCAAATTGAAGAGAATTTATTGAAAAATGTCATAATAGAAGCTTACCTTCACCACATATTCATGCAACAATTAACTTAATACAAAATGGTATATATTAATTCATTCTCACGTTTTAATAGCAACCAGGGAACACATATTAATAATGAGGTACGAACATTTTCACAGAACTATGAAATTAATGCTTCTATAAGGAAAAATTTTCAGTAATGACCCAGACTCTTTTGTTATGACACTAAAACACATAATTTATGTATGAGGGGTGATACAGCCTATTAAGAGACCATTGCAACATTTCAGGCGTATTTCGCAATCGACAATAACCGCGTTTACTTCAATGCTAACTTTACTGTTCTAACAATAAATGAAATAAAGTTTGAACTTATCTTTGCATTGTAATGAAGATGTAGTTGTTCTTCTTGAAAAGTATGATCAAAAACCAGGCATAGGGAATCATTTCATTATGATATTTATAACTGCCCTTACTCCTCAAGTTTGTGATAAAACCATAGGTTTTATGGCCGATTGCGGAGTACGTATTTCAAACTGACGTGACTATGCTTCTAATAAAACTAAATATAATTTCTTATAACACATTTTTGATAAAATCATAACTAAATAAGGAGGTTTATCGCGCTAAAAGTTGACTGTTACCTAGGCTTCAACGTACCGTGCACATATCCGACATTTTTCTTTCGTTATTGTCTGTTGCGTATGGCTGAGGGTACTATCTGATTTCACTGGGCAAATGAAGATTTTGATACTTTTAAAGTAGAATGTTTGTGCCTAGTGTGCAAAGAACTGGGTCGAGTCAAAAACTGGGCCATCCAATCGTAAAAGGTTCAAGCAGCTAGAGTGTTTTCGAAAATGTGTTGAATCAAAAATGTTTCGCGATTTCCCAATGTGTTTAGCTATGACAAAAGGACCCTTGAACTAAATTGTTTTATTGCGGGTTGCATAGTGCCTTTGAAGAGATGGAAAGGGCACCCCGTGATTATTCTGAAGTCCAAGGTGAGCACACGAGTGGCCCCCGATCGCCTCAACCCCGTGGTTGTAGAAGGTAGATAGCTACCTCCTCCCTTCCCCGTTCATGAGACGCCCACCAATGACCCCCCCTCCGCCAACCCGGTGGGGCGAGGATAACGGTAAAACTCACACACACACAGGCAGGCAGCGCGAGGCGGGGTCACGTGACGAGAGAACCGACGTGGAGGAGGAAGAGGCGAAGAGCCCGGCCCGTCACCGTCCAACGCCATTCCTGCAGGTGCAATGAACCTGCGTGACGTCACGGCTCCTTCCCCACGAGGGCTGTCCTGTCGCCGCGCAACTCGATAACCCATTTCGCCCGTCGTCGGTCGGCGCCGTGATGCAGGTACTCCGGGCGCCCGCACGGGCGATACTGCACTCCGTTCTTGGCGTCGCGGCGCTGCACGCTTCGCGGTTGTCGACGCGCGCCTATCAACGTAGAGTACCTTCCTGTGCGTTTATGTACGTAATTGTATACACTGGGTGTAAAAGGGTCAAGCAGGGCTTCATAAGTATCCAGTTAACCACAAACCAACTATAGATAGTGTCGTATAAAATGTGTAGAGTAGATCATATGCTGTTGCATTGAAGAGTGAAATAATACTGACTGCTGTAAGAAGGTGTAAAAAATAACGCTAAGAATATACATTTTTACTCTTATACTGTCTTCCAGTAATAATACTTCTGATGTAACAACAGTATTTATAAATTTTTTAAAAACATTATATATATTGTTTACGTAGTCAATAACGTTCTAATAACTATAACGGATGTTATTGTCTTCTTTTGTCTTCTCAGGGTCAGACGCGCACGACTGCCGCCAGCAAGGCAGGATTGGCAGCACACACCGGGCGCCGAAAACACCTTCACATGCCTTCACGAATATTCTGTTTCATCGGAATTTTAAGAGATGACTGTCGGATTTTAATACAGCATTCTGCTCAGAAAAGATACAGCATTGTCGCTGAAGTCCAAAACTCAGTTTTAACTAACGGTAGATATCGTAAACAGAGGACGACACACTGCGATTTTTGCTTACTTTGACATTGTTTTTAATGGCCACATTTTCATTTCAATAACCAAGTTTCTTAACAGGCAACCAAGTATAGACTATCGTCTTTGTTCTGGAGAAAAAAATTAACACTGAAATGTTCAATAGTTATTGCGTAATGAGAATAGCCATAACTGCCTGCAGGAAGACCAGAATGGCCATTAGGGAGGCCCCTGAAAGGGGCTTATAGTCCATTCATGCTTACTTCCAACTTTTCTGAAACCCTGCTTGGGTTCTACTTTAAATATATTTCTCCGCCACGTGCAAACAAAGCTTAACCGAGTCTACAACATTACACCAAAGGAAAAAAAGCACCGCATTCATGAGCACTCATTGTAATAACATTTTGCATAAAAGCTATTTCTTACTAGGCATTATCAAAAACCTGTTTTCTCGCTGTTTTTATTCATATTAATTGTAAATAAAATAACATTATTTTTAAATAAAATATAAGTAAAAGTTTGATGTAACAACAAATAAGCCACGTTTACGTAAACAAAATTATAAAACGCTTGTGATACATGGCGCATTTAGGAAATAGCCAAACAGGACATACATAGGGTGATTTTTCAAAAAGATTCAGAAAGTGTGAATAAACCGCGATTAAACTATACACGATAAAAACTTATGCAGTAAGCGAACAGTAGACTCCCAAAATTCAACTGACACAGTGTAGCGATGCTACTGCTTAAGTTATGCCACTAGGAAAGCATCTTAGTGTTTGCTGTATTCCATCAAAATGGAAAGAGTTGTTGTTTATTCGTATTTTTGCTTTTGGCGGTTGTTTATCAAAAGCAGGACTGTATAAATTAATAGGGGCAGGACACTTTCATGTTTTACACGACCTGTCGGCTAGACACCATAGGGCGTAATCTCTTTCTATTGGCAGCATTCAACTGCTGCCAATTAAGAGCTCAGTTCAAGCTCAAAATGACATGGTACTGGAACGAAGTCTGGAAGAGTGCACACACATCATGATGCCTGATGTGAGAATTAAGTCTGTATGTGACAAAGTAAATTCCTGAAAGAAGTCCTGAGTCCGGAGGTGCACTCTTCTATAACAGCTCTGAATGATGTCTCCCGTAATGCCAATGTGGATCAGTCACGGGAGGAGCTCTGGCGAACACAAATCGCTGTATAGATTACAGATCACATGTCCCATGCATTGGCGCTGTGGGGCTGGGTTGGGGCTGGGCTGTGGTCTGGCAACCAACCTGTTATGGGTGTAAGTTGAGGGAACTGGTGCCCTGAAAACCGGACTCGTCCGCTGTGTAAGGGG
>NQII01000884.1:547299-573240 GCA_002778355.1 Clitarchus hookeri | reverse complement strand
CCCCCCCCGGGCATGGATCCCCGTGGTGCTCCGGCGGCCCGAGGCGCCCGCTACTGGTGAGCTCCGGTGGGGTTCTCTCATCATTAGGAGTGCCCCTTCTGCTGTGAAGGCTGCTAACTCAATTCCTTAATGGGGCAGTGATGCGAATATATAGCCCAGTCCTGCTCAAGTCCATCTCCACCTCCTCGTGGTCTGGGCTGGTAACACGGTGGCCACACCGTGGCTGATGGAGTGAGGACGACTACAGGCGGTAACGGCCTCGTCGGTGCACAGACCAACAGTTACGGCGAGGTTATGTGCAGGGGTTGTATATATTCCTCGTTCTGCAGTGACGACCCGCGAACCGAATTGCACATTCCCAGTTGAGACCCTGACCTGCCACGTCAGGGCTGATATAAAAAGGGGGGGGGGACGTGCTCCTGTGAAAGAATTGACTGGCGTCCTGGAGGAGTTGGGCCTCCCCGTGTGAAAACTCACGTGTGCATGTCTCTGAAAATTGTGGGTACCCAGGGGATCAGTGTGAAGCCCCGGCTTCAGCCGTGCTGATCGCGGGTCGGACTCTGGGTGGCATTGGTTGAACCTTCTGCTTGGAAGGAGATCTGGAGGTGGGTAGTTGCCTGGAGGGTGGACTCCTGGGATGGCTGGTGCTGGGCTTTTGTCTGACGCTAGCCGGTCAGATGGTTCGGTAGCTGCTGCCGTGGAACGTAAGCGCGCCGGCTCGCCTAGGTGTTGGTTTCGAAGGGTTGCTGCTCACTTACGAAGGGTTGACGGTCTGGTCCGCCTAGTAAGATGACTCGTTTACGAAGCGATTTCGTACAGTTGGATAGTCCTCGGCACCATCAAGGTGGTATGTGCAGATTCAACTCTGTACAATGCTGTTGATAGGCGCCCTCGGGTGGAGAACATCCACCCACTGCGATTGGAAAGGGCGTAATCTCTTTCTGTTGAGAGCATTCAACTGCGACCAACTATAAGCTCTTTTCAAGCTTACCTAAAGACTTGGAACTCCTGCAAGTGTCCACAACATCTGAACAGCCTGATGGGTACTAAAGCCAGTTTGTGGCAAACAATAAAATTCTGGGAATACATATGTCCTGAGGTACACACTTTTGATTGCTCTGAAAGATTTCTTCCGTAATACCTCAATGACTCAGGCGCGGGAGGAGCAATTCTGTAGAACACATCGCTGATTGTTAATCAGATTACATGTCCTATGTGTTTTCAAGCCTCGGCTTTCTGTTCATCGTCTGCTTCCCCATTGTGTAACAGGTTATCCCTTATACCAGGTGGCAAGGGATTCGGTGGTTGTTTCCTTGCAGGCGTGTTATTAGCTCAGAGTTCACCTGGGCATGTCTAATAAACTGTGATTCAATTACAAACATTACAGGAATGTACATGTGTTTAAAGTTCTGCTTGTCTTAACCCATTCAGACCCAATGAACGCAATTGTGTACATTACGCACGTGTAGGTAATTTATAGTCTGTACTGCACACTTCAAAGCTCAACGACCAGTGATCGCAAAGCGTCTTACTGGTCTAGGTCATAATTTGTTCATATAACTGTAACCGAACATATAGCCTACAGCTCATTGGCTATAACAACGAAAAAGCTGTTGTGTAGACTTAAGTACAGTACGCATCATAATATTTTTTTGTTGCGACACCTGAAACCGTATATTAAAGTGAGTCTGAAAGGGCTAAAATGAGTTCGCGAATTTTTATAGTCCCTATATATTAATATTTTAATGCATAATGTCAAAATAAAAAAAATTACAACAAATTTAATTTAAGTGTACGCTTTGAGGAGATTGGCTAATTATGACATCCAAAATATTGCCACTGCTGTAGACAGTAGCAACTCTATTGTGTTGGTCTAAATTTCAGCCAATCCATTGGAAAATTTTCTACTGCTTACTTCATACTGCTTACTGTATAAATTATATGTAATTTATACAGCATTTATGAAGCACTGCTTATGATATACTTTTCTTCTCTAATGTGTATCCTTCCTTCATGGGCTCACTTTGTTCATGCGTCATCTAAATGAGGCCGTTAAATTGTTAGGGATGTAAATGTATTACTAATATTCAAATACTTGTACTAATGTGTATAAAACAAGAAACACTAACATCAGAAGTCATAAATTTAAACATTACTCTTGCAGTACTACCACAAGTCTAAGAACTAATTTGTATCAATTCGCTGCCAACTAGGACCCTGCACGCCTGTGTGACCTGAGGTTGGCAGGCTTAGTGCTAATAGTTTGACAAACTAAACATTTTCACTGCCAGGTAACACTGATGTTGCACGTGTCGTTTTGCATAAATGGAATAATTTAGGTTTTCATAAAATAAATATAATTTTGTTAATAATCCAATTATCTATTGTGTTGGAACCTGTGTAAATGATAAACTTCGTTCATAGTACACGAGGGAGAAATTAACTAAATATGTCCACGTGTTGTTTATTATTCGGTCGTAAAATTAGATTCCGCAAAATTTTGTGTTACACAATTACTTTTACGTGACAAGAGAATAGAAAACAAATTTTGTTGAGAGCTTTATTTATTTTCTCTTAAATTACTAATTTTTGTCACTAAAATAAGTGTGTTAACAAAACCTCAATGCCAAAAACATATTTCCTTTTTTTTCTCTGGTATACACCATTGAAAGGAGTGAATAATAATTACAAATTCAAGTAAATTTTTCATATTTTGCTCAGGGAAGTGTATATCCCAATTAGGATCAAACGCAAACTTTTACACACCAATACATAGAATAATTTATCAATTTATTGCCGGCTGAAAACCGACCTCTTTTGAACACCAGCACATATTATGGCGAAGATCCTCCCTGTGCCAAACTCTCCCATACGCAATCTCGTTTTGTTCCCAAACTGAGTATAATTAAATTTATGTAGGCTGTAACATCAAGAACTTTAATGAATTTTTATTATTATTTGGATTTGTCTGAATTAAGTTTTAATTTTTACTGTATAAATAATTTTAATTATTTGTATTGTCTACACTAGTAGGAATTTTTCGACTATTTTTAAATTATTTCACAAGTACGGCATTGAATACAGGCCACCCGATATAGCAGAAGACGTGCCACGGATTTTTGACAAATAGAGGGCCTGTACGGACTTCGGCAGTGCATTCATTTTAATTTTGTTTTCAGTGATTCGACGCGCGAGTATGATATTTTGTGCCAAGGACTTTATAAGGCATTTGGTCCACAGAGACTTATTTAAGGAAGACTGCGAGTAAAGAAGACGGGGCCGATAGATGTTATTTAATTTTTCGCCTTGTTTCGTCGGAATATTTTTCTACGGAGTTTATCAATTTACGTCAACGATATGATTTATGCCACATAAGTGAGAAAACGAACTGAGCAGAGTCTGGGCTGTTTTTATTTATGCGCACGCCAATTTGAACTGATATATTAATTTTAAACATAAACCCTGATACAGTTTTTTTTTCTCTTTACCGATTTAATTTTCTGCTAAGTTTTCAACATGAGCTTAATACAGTTTACATCATTTTTGAGCAAGCCGAGCTATCCGAAAAACAAATTAAGTCTTCGAAAGAAATAGTGGTATTGTTATCTGGAACTTAACTATTTGCAATTTTTTTTTATTACGTTTTCTGTCAAATACCGGTACCATATTTTTTTCAATTAAATACTACTTATATCCTCTCTGCTCTTCTTATTATTTCTAATAAATTTGTATGACTAAGTTTTTATTCTGTGAGTTATCTGATGTCTGCGTGTTTCAGTTGTGAGCTGTGTATTACACATGTAAGTTTGGGTTCCTAACATTATCTCATGGTACATCAATTCATTACGTTGTATGTTTGTGTTACGTTGTGTATTACGAAGCTGGGCGATACATTCATACACAAATTACGGCCTCACAGGGCTGTTCACGGTAAAGTAAGAACTTTCGAAACAAAAATTTTGAAGGAACTCACTGCTTATAACTTCAGGGGCCACGGTGGCTGAGTGGTTAGCCTGCTCGCCTACCACTAACGCGAACCAAGTTCAATCCCCGGACGAGTCACTCCGGATTTTCGCATGTGGGAATCGAGCCGGATGATGCCGCCGCTGGTCGGCGGGTTTTCTCGGGGGTTTCTCCCGTTTCCACCGCCTCTTCATTCCAGCGCTGCACCATACTCACCTCGCTTCAACCTCATCGGCTCTCAAGATCACGATGTTAAGAGCAGCCCAAATCTCTTCACTCACTTATATCTTCACGTATACTTAATTTACACACACCGCCTTGCAAGCTCCTAATTAGGCCTAGTTGGTAGCAAATTAACATGACGTGTATTGAGAAAGTAATTTTTAAACTTATGATCACAGAATGTGATAATTAATACTTTATACGCATTGTAATATAAGTCTGCAGATTAATAACTAGATACCTGTAAAATTTGCGTTATTATTTGATACTTAGCATGATAGACTTCACTGCTCTATTCCTTCATGAGAACAATTAGTATTTTCATCGGCTACTGCCAATTGTACGTGGTCCATAAACTTGCGTGTTGTCTCCACTGTAGATTCGTTGCTTAACAGTTGAGCCGTAACTACTGGCTTAATGTCGACGGGACGTACCATAAAAATTATCGGTCAATGGAAGGAGAACTGCAAGTATGCAGCGCCTTGGATTTTAGTCTGTAGCTACAAAATAACGCGAATTTTGTAGATCCCTATTAATAACACGTTTAAATTCCAAAGAAAAACAATTTTACTTGAATAGTGCATGGTAATGTAATTTTGTATATGACAGAAGGATACAAAATTAGAAGTTAAAACCTAACCAGGGCTTTCAAAAGTTCTCAATTAATCGTGAACAGTTTACTGTATATCTGAGCTGCTTGTTTTTAACCCGTTCAACACCGAATTCATTTACGTGCTCAAGTGTAGCAGTCGTTAAAATTTTTTATGTGCGCTGTCATAATGTCGAATGTGCTTGTCGCAATTAGCGACAAATATTATGTTGTTCGTACCGATGCGAAAAATAAACACATTCCCTATGTTTGTAAATTTTTTTTGGCGAAGTTAAACTTAAACTTGTTGGATATTCCATATAATAAACGTGTTATTTTTACGCTACAAAACAGCGTTCAAATGGTGGTTTTCTAGGCCACGTACATTTAAGAAGGTTTAATAACAGTTTTGAAATACATTATTTACAAAACCCTTTGACTTAAGATTCGTAATTCCATTTTGCAATTGAACACACGTTGTTCTATGGCAATCGTTGGAGACGTTTGTCTGCCAATGATACCAAATAATTTGCAAAATCATTCAGTAAATACGACACGTACAGGTTTCCCGAAACTAATAAACTGCCGAACGAAAATACACGTTGGCGCTTCATAACACATAACGGTATCGGAAATGGCGGATCAAGCCATACACGGGTCAGAAATATTATATTTCACGCAAGAAAATTCACTACAAAGGCACCCCTACAACCAACTATGATTAATGAAATTAAATACAAAAATAATTAACTACCGATAAAATATTCCGATAACACCGGTATGGTACTCGCATAGACGTGACGGAAAAAGGTCACATGCACCATGGCGTTCATAGAGCTGGAAACGTTTCACTGACCGTAACTGTCCGTATACTTCGCCATAATTGCTAAAAATATATTTTAAACCAATTCGATAAAAACAGAAAAAATGTACAATACCTTAAAAACATACAGTAATTTAAACTAAAAATGTTGTTAGTGTAATAAGTTTAGAAGTACAACCTTTAGTTCTAAGTACTATTTTTCTGTGAAATTTTAGTATACTTATATGAAATGCAGTATACCATTATCTTCGTTTTGCGGTGCACAGCAACGCACAAGACAGTATCGTGTGCGCCTGGAAGGTTTAAAAGGCGCCGCGGTGGTGTAGTGGTCAAACTACTCGCCTGCCACTTAGGCGAACCGGGCTCGATTCCCGGCGGGGCCGCTCCCAGATTATCGCACTTAGAAATCGCGATGGACGATGCCGCTAGTCAGCTGTTTTTTTTTTTTTTTTTTTTTTTTTTATCTCCCGTTTCACCNCACTGCTCTATACTCATCTCGATTCACACTCATCGGCTCTCAAGACCTCGATATTAAGAGCCGCCCAAATTTTCCTCTCCACTGGAAGGTTGAATGTTGAGTACGTGCGTAGCCGTCAAGCTGTCTCCATGCCTCGAAGACGGTTACGTGCCCCTGTTGTGCACTTTCAGCCGTCTGACAGTGGCGGCATTCCGGGACTTTGTGAGACGGGATGGACACACTGACGGATTGCTGCACACGTTGCATCCGTAGTGTGGCGATGTTATCAACGGTGGTCATTTGAACAGGCCCAAATCCGTAGACGAGGTTCAGGACGGCTGCGTATTACAGATGCACGTCAAGATCGGCCCATTGTCAGGGCAGCACTGGCAGACCGTATCGCAACCACAACAGAGATCAGAGCGAACGTTGCACTAGGGGTGTCCGCGCGTACCATTGGGAACCGTCTACTTGCAGCACGACTGCGAGCACGGGTGACTTTGACAAAGCTTCGTCTTCCGTCACATCGTCGTGCACGTCTTCTGTGGTGTCGTGAAAGGGTCGGCTAGAGAGTGGAATGGCACTTCGTTGTGTTTAGCGATGAGAACAGGTTCTACCTTCATGCAAATGATGTCCGTTTACGTGCGCGATATCGGCCTGGGGTCTTATTCTAAGTTATTCGTTAATTTTTCGTATTCGTTCGGTTTCGAAAACTCTCGCAACTAATAAAACCTCGAGAAATGCAATAACGTGTTATAAGTCATATTTCGTTACAGCTCTCCGAACCTTCGACTATGTTCCCGAGTTTTCGTTAGCGAATGTAAGATGCTACTAACCGACGTGATTTACGCAGTGTTCAACAGCTGCTCTGGCCAGCACGATCCCCAGACCTCTCTCCCACTGAACATATTTGAGACATGATGGGGTGACGTCTGGCCCATTCCATACGGCCAGCTATTACCCTTGTAATTGAGACAGGTGAAAGAGGCTTGGAACACTATACCTCAGGATGATATTCGTTACATGTACGATCGTCTACATGAGAGTATACACGCCTGTGTTGATGACCGCGGGAGGTGGCACTAGGCACATCCAGTACTTGGCTTCTATTGCTTGGTTTGGTCTGTACTGTTGATCATGTGATGCCTTTAGGTTGAATCGTGAATTAAGTGACATACATGTTCACGGTGTTGCAATTTTTTCCTCGTCGGTGTATTTGCAACGCAATAAAGATCATATTACGCGTGCAGCAGATAGGATCTTGCATTTTACAGCATCATGGGCTCCTCTGGGCTGACTTCGCCGAGTATCGTTATCGTGTCGCGAAAAGGTCGCGCCAATGACGAGTCACGCCCGAACTCCTGCACGACCCAGTCCGAGTCCCTAGACGTACACGGCTCGGAACTCATAATGACAAAATAGGTCGCATAGTTTTCAGCTTCTTTCAACACGGCCCAGCAGAATTCGACTCGTGGCGAGTGAGTGAGTGAAAAGATTTGGGCAGCTCTGAACAGTGACGTCTTGAGATCCGATGAGGGTTATTGAGGTGAGTATGAAGCAGCGCCGGAAAGAAAACCCGCCGATTAGCGGTGTCGTCCGGCACGATTCCCACATGCGAAAATCCGGGAGTGACCCGGCCGGGGATTGAACCCGGTTTGCCTTGGTAGGAGGCGAGCAGGCTAACCTCTCAGCCACCGCAGCTCCTTCAACTCGTGGTGGAGCGTAGTTGGAATTCCCCGTGCTGGAAGAGATGCGCTGGGAAAACTCCTTTCCTTTGATGGGTCAACGAAGCGAGTGACGACATACCGCGTATTCGAAAATTCAGTGCATCCATTGATGTACAGTAAACCGGACGTTCGGAAACTACTGTTTTGATTGAGTCCGGTTGCACTGATTGATCCAACAATTCAACCGGCTTAAAAATTCGGGGGAATTGGTGGATATGCTCTGAAACATTAACGGGTGAGTATACAGTCGCCTGCTCTGAAAAAAAAAATTGTAAGACACTTTCATCCCATAACTTTCAGGCCTTCCATAATACACAAAGGTAGTTCGAACGTAGAACTTCACAAATGGGCAATGGAAACTACAGAATTTGTGTGAGACGGCAGTAAGTTGAGTCTGGAAATATATACGAATACAGATGAAAATTAAACCTTATGTTCGAAAAATGCCTCAACCGGTGTATACCTTCAACCACTGGTGGATCCATCAATAAATCTCCGAATACGCTGATAGCTTCGGCACTGTCCTGCAGTCACAAAGTGCGCGGATATCGCTTCGTCCAAATCATGCGTAAAAACAATGAAAAATTGCAAACAAAATTATGTGTTTTCCAAAACACTCTATGCTGTCGAGATTCTTTTGCAATTGAATGAAGCATTTTTTTAAATCCAGCTAGACATTTTGCAGATCAATCATAAACGTTTAATCTCATGAGTGTCAGANTAAATCCAGCTAGACATTTTGCAGATCAATCATAAACGTTTAATCTCATGAGTGTCAGAATTCTCGTTGGCCCAGAGAAATTGGAAATGTAGCTTCATTCGCACACAACAGATAACAAAAGAAAAATTCCTGAAATATGCACAGCAAGTCAAAACTGGCAAGTAGGCAACCTTTCCCGTGATACACCATCGTCTCTTTCTGAGAGCTGCTAAGATTTGAAGGTGTCGGTAATATGTGGAAGNTGCAAACAAAATTATGTGTTTTCCAAAACACTCTATGCTGTCGAGATTCTTTTGCAATTGAATGAAGCATTTTTTTTAATCCAGCTAGACATTTTGCAGATCAATCATAAACGTTTAATCTCATGAGTGTCAGAATTCTCGTTGGCCCAGAGAAATTGGAAATGTAGCTTCATTCGCACACAACAGATAACAAAAGAAAAATTCCTGAAATATGCACAGCAAGTCAAAACTGGCAAGTAGTNAAAAATTCCTGAAATATGCACAGCAAGTCAAAACTGGCAAGTAGTCAACCTTTCCCGTGATACACCATCGTCTCTTTCTGAGAGCTGCTAAGATTTGAAGGTGTCGGTAATATGTGGAAGGACACTGCGCATTGCAGAACTGGACTTACTCCGGACGCATTTTCTGTAAATTCATTGTTTACGCGTTCACGCGTATCTCAGCAAATAAAGGTCCTAAAAATACAACTTTTAGGGAGAAATTATTTGAAAAAAAAATATATATAGGCCCCTGCAGGTTTGTTTCAATTTATTCCAAAAAAAAAAACAAATCGGGAAAATGGTTTTTAAAAAAAAACCGCATTTTTAGAGCTTGCCTGCGCAGTTTCCTTAATAGTGAGGAGAAGAGTAAAACTGTACAGTCGTAGTTTAATTTATGTGCTTTCATCGCGTGTAAAAAATCCCACTGTTAGAGATCTCATTTTCACAGGAGAGCAGAACAGCAGAAGCATTGCATGTAGGTTCAGCGCCTTGCGCGTAGGGGGAACGGGGGCGCTGGAAGCGCGTGTTATTGTCGCCCGTATCGCTGTGCCTCGAACGCGAAAAAAAAAATCTCTAGGCCATGTTGTTGTTTACGTCTACTGGCGGGTTGGCTAGGCGTGTTCTACACCGACCGAGCATATCTCAGTCCCTCATCCATGGGGGCATGGAAACAGTTACTAGTTACGGGCATCTCCGCACGTCCTGGCGCTTGAACCACGGTTGCAGTGTTTGCACCGCACGTTTCCCCACAAGAACTATTTAACGTGCGTCCAAAGCACGTGCTCATCTACGAAAAAAAAAACGTACTTCAGATGAGGCTTGTTAATTGCTTTCAAGATGTCATGCACATTAGAAACACCATTTCACAAAACTCCAAAATGACTAACAAAAAAAAAAGATTTTTTGAAGCGCTGTATTTCAAAATATATGCGTCAGGTATATATAAAACTGATCAAGGCCTCGCATTGAACTTCCCTACAGACTTTCCACCAATAAAATGTTAGGGTCACCGATGAAAGTCCCATAGGTACACGCAATGCTGCGAGAACACTGCACGCCAGTTCAGAGCCTTGCGCTTAGCGGCGATGGCGCACTTGATGAGGGTGACAGTGTCACCCTTATTGTTCCCAAGCTTCTCGGCTTCGAAAGCTACGAAGAGGCTGTGCCCCTAAATCCACAAATGGGATATTCTTCCATCATCGCTTATGCATTCTGGTCGTCTCGCGCAGAACGAGGAAGTCTGCAATAGCTGCTGTCACTGTCCGCAGATGGGTATGTACCATAAGGTAGACCGCTTATTCGTCTTCTGCGCATGTACCCAACATTGACCTACCCCAAAGGAACACAGCTGTCATAGTCACATGGTCAACAATGGTGAACGTGTTTGTTTACAACTTAATTTTTAAATGACAAGTGCCAATATAATAATAAATAATAAAAAAAAAAATAAAAAAATACTTTTACCAATTTGAATTTATTCAAACTGCATTACAAATTGGTTAGAGGAAGTATAGAAACATCTCAGGGGACTTGTTTGCTAAACAGTATTGTAACCTCAAATCCAATTCACGCCATTTTTGCTAGTTGTGTTGGCAGAAAAGCAGTTCAATGTTGGGACACGGAGATTGGTTGTGCGCAGCCAGCGAGATCGGTCTACCCTGTCTTTAGTCTGTGGTGGGTACGGCAGAAGAGGAAAGGGATGGCGGCGAATGGAATATTACTTTCGGTGGAGCCCCGTTAGGGGACGGCCACCCGGTCGGCGAAGGTTGACCGGGTAACTGGTGTTGCGTCACTCGTCGCCCGCGAGTCAACAAGCAAACAGCGTCGGTGCCGCGGCGGCAATAGNCGACGCGGGGCCGGCTTCCGCCACGTACGCGGCGCAGGAATGGGGTCAGGCAGCAGGCGCTAATGGGGCCCGGCCAGGAAGTCTTTGCGCGCCGGGGGCCCCTCGCTGGGAGACTGGCCACCAGCTATCCTCTTGCGTAATTCGCCTCTCGCGTCTTCTGGGAACTGAATCCGAATGATTATAAACTGGTTCCCATGTGAATACTCCCGCCAGAGACATTCAAGGTCACAATTTTAAACGCCCGTGTCTTTGGACCCGAGATCCGAGTGTCGTGGTGGCCCATTAGGGGTGCCTGAACCATAGCGTGAATAAGTATAAGTGAAATGAAGAGATATGGGTGGCTCTTAACATCATGGTCTTGAGAGCCGATGAGGGCGAAGCGAGGTGAGTATGGAGCAGAATGAAGGGGTGGGGGAAACGGGAGACCCCGAGAAAATCCGCCGACCAGCGGCAACGTCCGGCACGATTCCCACATGCGAAAATTCGGAGTGACCCGGCCGGGGATTGAACTCGGTTCGTCTTGGTGGGAGGTGAGCACGCTAAATCGCTCACCCACCGCAGCCCCTGAATAAGTATAGTCTATTCGCGGTATCTTCACACTTTCTGAATCAAACCTTTGAAAAATTACACCATGTATTATGCGTATGGTTTTTTCCTAAATATTTCATGCATCAGACGCGTTCTATACCTGTGTTTAAATAAAAGTAGCTTATTTTTGGTAAAATTGAAATTTTATTTACATTCTATTATGATATTTCATTTATAAGTTATATGAATAAAAACAGTGAAAAAACAATGTGTGTTGGTAATTCCTAGTAAGAAATAGTTCTTAGCAATGCGCCTGGTAACTATTTGCCAGCCGGTAGCCTAGTCAATTGGGAATCTTTCGCAACATGTGGGTTGTCACTGAGGCACAGGACCCGTTCCAGAAACTCGTGCAGCCAATCAGCGACTGGGCACGTTAACATCAAAGGAACCGTCACGCCATTTCCCTTCTGTACTTTTCTGTGGTACCGTACAAATCGTTTCCGAATCGACGGCCTCCCAGTACAAAACAAAAACGTGATAAAGCAGAAATGAATAAAAATAAAAAACTAATTTGAGAATTTACATTGTCAGGCTTGTGAGCAAAAATAAACAGTTGTGTGTAAATCAAATAGTACCGTTAAGCTTGTTACGACTGGAACTGATTTGAATTGGTCTTATATGCATTAGAGTAAGAATCTGCACACTGGAGGCATATATACGTAACATTTCGCAGTGTCATTGGCATTCATGACTCCCTAAATAAAAGTCAACTGACTGTTAACATTGTTGAGATAAAACCTCCTGATGCGTGATATAAATACATCTGCATAATGTGAATAGAAAAGTAGTGCCGTATTCCCGGTCAAACTTAAAAAAGAAGTTAGAGTGTTAAATTAGCTTAGAAAATATTGTGATAAACTGAGTTTCTAATTACAGAAGGGATCGTGGTATTTCGCGGAAAGATTTCATGCCTAAATATACTTAACAAAGAAAAATTTTTAATTTACGCTAGTTATCATCACGTTAATATTATTTTGCAAATAATAACATACACTACTTACCGTAGTAACTGTTAATAAATGATTTCACCGAATAAAGTAGGATACGATATGGTGACATCATCTTGCTACTGATTGTGATCGCCAATCACCAAATGACAGTGATATGATCCTGTTTATGCTTAATGGAAATGAGTAGCTTCATAAAAACGTCGGGTATGTTATTATTGATTGGTGAATTTTATCAAACGAGCCCAGTTAATTCACCAAAGATCTCTAACACAAGTACTTTTCTATCATAAACGATGCTGAATCTAAAACTACGTAGGACTGGATGACCAATAAGAATTAAGTAGGGTGATCTGCAGTGCTTGCTGTTTTATTGCATTGCACAACATGAGAAAGGGATAACACAGCGGAGAGTTGAGCCCAGGAACGTGGTCTGACCACTAGACATCCTCAACGCGTCCTGGCCAGATGATAATCCCACCATGACAAATCAAGATAATCAATATGTGAGCGAGGGATTCCAAGGCTCCTAGTGAAGGTACTAGAGCAACAATGGTTTGGAATTGGACTGGNTTTGTACGGTTGCCTAGAATCGAACAAACAACCTTCAGGAATGCAATTCAGAAGTTCTACACGGTTTACATACAAGCTCACCTCGGAATGTTATTAAAAATAATACATAGTCAGCATTTACTGTGGGAGACACCGTCAAGGACAAAGTGACAGATCAGAGAGGGGAAAAACCAAAATGCCGGTGCTTACCGATTACCATCTTCCCACGCCATAATAATATTTTTGGACTACAAAAATGTTTTGTGCTTAAAATAAATTTTAAATGCTCTCCTTTTGTGTACCAGCATAAGTTTGCTTATTTTAGCCACTAACGCATGGAAGGACTAGGCGAGAGACTGACTGGAACATTAATAGCCACGCATGTTCTACGATCAAGGCAATGAACTCTTCTTAGGCAAATACGCCATGAGTTTATTTCTCATGGGACACTCAAATTATTCAAAAAGAATAAAGTATACAATGCATGAGTGTGCGAGCCAGAAGTGATTGGTACTATCAAACAATGGGTGCAAAATATTTTTCTGCAAAAAAAAAAAGGAAGTTTTAAAAAGAACAGCAAACAATAAATTAATTTTTAAGGATATTTTNAATGCATGAGTGTGCGAGCCAGAAGTGATTGGTACTATCAAACAATGGGTGCAAAATATTTTTCTGCAAAAAAAAAAGGAAGTTTTAAAAAGAACAGCAAACAATAAATTAATTTTTAAGGATATTTGTACAGTTTACAAACAACACACAAAACACGTATATTGCATCCATCTGTAAAATTTTGTCAACTCAATTTACTTGTTATTTTAAAAATTTCAAGTAATACCTATAGACTAGATAATTTACTTGTATACACTTCCATGCAGAGATAATCACTTTTTTTTAATGTACTTCTGTAAAATCGGACTTCTTTGGTGCATTAATTTCCCCTACTAAAAATCAGACATGTAAAACAAATAATTAAAACCATTTATATAGCTCTCACTAGACATAAAGCATATTTACATATCTACAGGCTATCAGATGTACATTTTTACGTTTTAGATTTCTTAATACTGTGTGAACAAAATTCGCTATGCATTGAAACGAAAATTCACGGTTGTGTTATTAGTGTCTTTACACTTCCTTCAAAATAGTGTTTTCGACTGAAATTTGATTCCACCGTGTTACCGTTTTGTCCACGACACATGATCAACAGCTGGTAAACTCCAAAACATCAACCAAGAATCCTTATCATTATACACTCACCTATGTTAACTTTAAAACTAATGAACGGTTGACTTGAATACGTGCGATTGGGTGAATCGCACGCAAACTTACATGGTCATATTTTCCTGCTTTATTGAATTAAAGCTCCAAACAGGTTATCTGTCAAATCTTCGGTTTTTGGTGTATGTTATTGGTCAGTTATTGGTAATGGAATGCCGAAATGCAGCGACTTATTTACTGGCGAAAACACAGAAAAGTAAAAGAAAAATAAACATACCAAGTTTCCTAGGCATTGTCTCGCGAAATATATACTTGAAGGATATGCACAAATTGTGTTCTTAACGATTACTACATCCGTAAACTACGTACCACGGCTATTCATTGGAACAAACAGACGTTGAATATCGTCATGTAAACGTGATCCCAGCGAGGATTCTACTTGCGATGCACGTAAAAGTGAGAGAGAGCACAATTGAAAGTGTTATCGCCTTCATTGTTAAAACTGCCGTAAGAGGTGACGTCATTTTGTCGTGCACACGCCCAGCAAGAAGGTTCCGTCCTATCAAAGAGGAAAGAGTATGCGTCCGTCGTGCACATTCCTGCGTTGCAACATCGCAGCTTACAGAATGAGTAATAATTGTCATCTTCATATTCCCTTTTTGCATCGAGGATGGACTGAGAAGCTTCACATTGAGGAAATGCTTCAGCGTGTATCTTGAATGCCGGATAGAAATCTTCTTGCACAATCAGGGATTTAGACATTAGTGCCTGTTTCCGCATCCAGAGATCGAATTGTCAATGGGCGGACAGCTGATATTTGGCAATGAATTTAATACTGGTTCTTTCTCCATACACAAATCAGATATTATTGCGTATTTCTTCATTTGAAAAAAAGTTACAAGGCGCTCATTGGCGAATGGTGTTCCGGCATGTTGCTACCCAGTGACGTCATTTTGCTGGCATGTGCGGCTGATGTTCGCGGTATAAGCTACTGTTTATATCTCTTATTCTTAATTTACTACTCTGTGATTATAGGATGGCTTTACAGATAATCCACCGCGCAACAACACACGTCTTGCAATACCCTACATCACAATCAACAAAAACTAAAAGTGTTCCAGTGAAAATTTAAATAAAACGGATTGAAACTGAGCTACAGAACACAGCGAAAGTCCGTATATCGCTTAAATAACTCATGTTAATCAGGCAGATATATATACTGGTAGCAGTAACGATTGAATAAATGCTAAATAAGTGACTGTAAAGTTACTCTATTGTCACGATTTCTCACCAGTGATTCACATTTAAGGCATACCTCAAACACATTTCTTTTCTATTATACATAATACATCAAATACTCCTATTTTCTGCTCGTCTAGAAATCGGTCCCCAACTTATCTGAGCGAATAATAAACACGGAACAAAATTGAGGGCCATTTTAAGCCATACACTCTGGTAGAAAGCGGCAAGAAATTACAACTTAATAGTAGTGGAAAAATTACTCTGGAGCTACTCTTCTGAAAGAAATTCAAAAGCTATAGAAGGACGTCTACATTTATATTTTGCTTTGAAATGACAAAAGAAGTTGATAACATGACGTCAAGTTTTTGAAATTGACAGTACATCTCATATCCGTCCTTTTCATATATACTTTTAAAGACGTACTTAAATAATAAATCACCTGTTGACACTACAGTGCTCAGTTTCCAGGTGGTGATTTTGGTGAGCATGCTCTAGAGTTGAACTTGTCAATGTTTTTAGACACAACCGACCTCCCGTGGCGCAGTCGGTTGGTGCGCCGCCGATCTGAGACGCGGGAGGTTCTGGGTTAGAATCCCAGGCAAGGCGTGGGTGTTAATTTACAATATCATAACATTTTAGACACAGAAACGACTTGTGAAAGGAATTCGAATCTCCTAGAGAAACCTTTTTAGCGAATAGGGAAGTTCGAGGAATTATCTTGAATCAATTGCTGTGACATCTAACGGGACTGGTTATTTATTTTAATAACGTTGTACTAATAAATGACCACCTGGCAATAACGTTGCGCTCCGGTTTGAATAAACATTCGAATGTCACGTGTGCAGCAGTGATAGCGGGCGTCAGTGCTCAGAGAGTCACGATGACCGACTTTCAGCCCGCGGCGCGTGTGTGGTCTTGACTCGAGGCAGGGACCCGCCGCGCCGCGCCGCGCCGGTGCGACCTCTGAAGGCGCCATGGAGGTCAAGTTCCGGCGTGACGTCACGGCCGTGACGCAACCATGACCGAGTGGAACCCGGTTTTCACTCGACGCTCACTCACACGCTCTCGCGCGTGGGCACCTGCCGCTGCGAGACGACCGGCACCAGTGATGTTGCGTGAGAGAAGAATGGGAACACTTTTTCCCCGAGTGAGATGTCTACAGGTTATGAAAAGGAGGAAGGGAAGGTGGATGTGAAAAAAAAAGAGCGACGGAGTGTGGAGAAATGAAAAACGCGCACCGTTACTTGCGTCCGCGGACTACCTTGTGCGACTGCGTTTGACGACAACTCCTGACGGGACACTGACGACAACTCATGCAATTCCGCTCCCCCTTCCGGGGCCGCGGTTGCTGAGCGGTTAGCCTGCTCGCCTCTCACCAAGGCGAACCGGGTTCAATCCCCGGCCGGGTCACTCCGGATTTTCGCAAATGGGAATCGTGCCGGGATGCCGCTGGTCGGCGGGTCTTTTTCTGGTATCTCCAGTTCCCCCCGCCCTTGCATTCCGGCGCTGCTCCATACTTACTTCGTTTCACCCTCATCGGCTCTCAAGGCCTTGATGTTAAGAGCTGCCCAAATCTCTCCACTCCACTCCCGAAGAATATTCAGCGCCCACTCTTCGCAAAAATAATAATAATAATAATAATTGCAACAGTTACTAGATGGGCGGAGTTTCGTGAATTAAAGTGTAATCTTTGTGAGGAGATGAGCAATGCAGGAAAAGTAATAACTTCCAGTGTGTCACGGTCTTCAATGTCCAACGAAGGCAAGAAGAAACTATCCTGGGTATTTCAAAGGTAAATATAACAAATACGAAACCACAAACAGTCGACTGGCGAATATTGAAATGTAGAACATGAAAAAGGAAAATTTTTTGTGCTCTTGATGGTAAAAGCCATTCGAGAGTACTTTCGCCCCGTTGTGTTGTCTTGAAATCGAGCATCGATATAATGTTAGGACAGATGTTCTTTCGAATGTGTTTAAGTGAGCTAAGGCTCCTTGGAATGTGGATTATACACTGAAGAGCCAAAAAACTGGTACACCTGACTAATATCGTGTGGGGCTCCCTCGAGCACGCAGAAGTGCCGCAAGACGACGTGGCATGGACTCGAATAATGTCTGAAGGTATGCAGGAGACATTTCACACAATGATTTCTGCTGGGCAGTCCAAAAATCCAATCTGCGCCAATTTGAGAAAGCGTTGCACGTCTGTCACGTTTAATGATTCTCGTCAGTCGTCGTTTGTCCTGTTCTTTCATGATATTTTTCCGGCCGCAGCGATGTCAAAGATGTGATGTTTTACCAGATTCCCGATATTCACGGTACACTCGTGAAATGNTTTCCGGCCGCAGCGATGTCAAAGATGTGATGTTTTACCAGATTCCCGATATTCACGGTACACTCGTGAAATGGTCATACGCGAAAATCCAAATTTTATCGCTACCTCGGAGATGCTATGCCCCATCTCTCGTGCGCCGACTATAAAACCGCGTTCAAACTCACTTAAATCTTGATAATCTGACATTGTAGCAGCATTAACCGATCTAACTGCCGACCGCTTCNACCGCGTTCAAACTCACTTAAATCTTGATAATCTGACATTGTAGCAGCATTAACCGATCTAACTGCCGACCGCTTCGCGTTACTCTGATTGGTTCCCTACCTCTGTTATTTGCATACGCACGCCTATACCAGTTTTTTTGGCTTTTCGGTGTAGTACAATTAACTCTTTTTTAACATCATCTTAGTGAATGTTTATCGAAGGAATATGTAAAAACTTAATGCTCCTACCTATTAAGTATGCTTAAGCCTAAATAAGTTTTATATAGCTTTTCAATATACATCAAATGTCTTTAACGATGTGCGCACTAAGCCATTTTCAATTTGTATTATTTTGACTTTATTCTAGGGTTGTATAACAATTTTGATTTCATGGGGTGGGGATTGTATCTAAGCCAGCTACTTTGAAGTCGGCAGTGTTTAAATGGAGCTGTTTTTAATCTTCTATAATATAAATTTGTTGATTATTTAACTTTCTTCCAGCAATTAAAAATTGAACTTAAGAAAATCTTCAGAAGCATATTCTGTCCACTGACACTCTCAGAATTTGAATCTTAAATATAACTATGAATTTAGTGGGGAAAATAATACGGTGGAATTATATGTCCTGCCCTGAGGTTTCTGGTCTGGACTTTCGTTGCTATCTGACTACTACATCGTGCCAGACCTCGAAAGCACAGCCTTCTTCGGGTTACGCGCATCATGAAATATTCCCCTGATATCTGCAGCTCGAGACGTTCAAGTGTGCACAGTAGCAGTTACGGAAAATTCGGTGCTGACAGGAACTATATATTACATTGTATCCCGAACTGCTTGATTAGAAATCGGAGCTCAAATTTTGAGTCGGCTTCAGGCGGGTCTCAGACTATCGCCGGTTCGACACCCTCGCCGCATAAACGTAATGACTCAGCGCCCAGAGAAACTGGGAATCATTCAACCAATGTTGCCAACTTTAATCAAGATACTTTCAAATTTGCTGGTTTATAAATTCCCCTTTTTTTTTCTCGCAGATACGAGGAAATCTAGATTATTAAAACAACGCGCACTGAAGAANTGGTTTATAAATTCCCCTTTTTTTTTCTCGCAGATACGAGGAAATCTAGATTATTAAAACAACGCGCACTGAAGAACATGTATGGAAGCCTTTATTAAAAGGTATAAATTTTTGCTCAGATGAATTTACTATTGAAAAATCCGTCATATAGTTGGACGTGGTTGGTCTTTTGTAACGTTCCCGACTCATATTCAAGATATCGTTCGATCTCTGACGGCTGTACCGGAAGTGATTTTTCTGCGAGGTTTTCACGTTCAGTGCTGACTAGTTCCTGTACATTTACATACAGAATGCCTACCCAAGTCTTCTCCCACCAAACTTAATTAATATATTAGTCTACATTTTAAAAATAAATTATAATATATGTTATTAAAATTTTTATGTGACACCGAAAATTTGACACACTGTCCAGCAGTCTCATGATGTGATTCCCGCTCAAATATGGGATTTTATTGCACGGAAATGTTTTTTTCTTCATAGAACTCTTACTCAGTAGTGTTTTGTCCTTTTCAGCTTGCTACTAAGGAAGGCATTTTACTTGGAGGCTGTGTCAAGCTCAGGTGGTTGTGGAAGCAAGCAGTAGTGGAAACGAAACCTCCAGTGTTATGCGAGTAACAACATAAAGAGGTCGACCTCATTGGGATCTTGAAGAATCGTGCAACGTGAAAATATCACATATTCATAAAACAACACCTACCTGCCAAACAGATTTGGTACCTACGAAACACCGTAAGAACACGTTTGTTGGTAATGATACTACATACATTTTTTTTTTAGTATAAAAATGTTGCTGTTTTATCAAAACTAACTTAACTTCGATAAATAGCATTTATTATAAAACCCATTCTGACACAGTGCACACAGTTGTGAATACGCAACGCACATTTAGGTAATGTTTGGTCTCTACTGCACGCTGTGAAGCTCAAAGGCCAATGATCTTACCTGTGGGCAAATTATTTTTATATCATGTTGCTCAGTCGAAGTTATGATTGGTTCGCATTAAAGTGGCCGAACACAAAGTCTACATCTCATTGGCTGTCGACGAAACAAACAGTGCAACAGCTGAAACCGTAATTCAAAGTGGGCCTGAGAGCGTGAAGGCATTAAATTCATAATATGTGGAACTCCATATAAACGCAGTGGTTTCTGCATTCCATCGAACACGCGAAGCCAACAGAAGATAAACATGCAGACTTGTTCTTAAAAAGTCACAGCTCCCACACAAGGAGCTTGGATGGTTTAGAGATATGCAGAAAAGGCCATAGTGTGGTCTTGTACCCCCATCATACAACACATAAGATGTAGCTAACTTACCTGAATGCCATGTCACTAGTAAAGACATAACATTCCCAAGAAATAGGGCAGTGGCTACCGAACAATCCGTGTATTTCTCCGTGGTCTGTTGTGCCTGCTATCAGAACAGTTCACTTAATATTCGCTTTCATTCGTTCGCGCATCAGCTGATCAGGTTTTTGTATATGGTGCATTGTAAGTTCGTTTATGTGATGTTACCATACGGTGGCCGACAAAATCTTGCCATCGTAGCCAAGAGAAATTGACGGCGATACGGCTATAGTTTGTTTGCGGTTTCTTCGCACTTTTTTAATCAAACCTTTGAAAAATCACCCCTTTATATATGCATTACGGGTTAAAATTTTTTCTTAAATATTAAGTGTACCTAAAGCGTTTTAAACTTGTGTTAACACAAAAGCAACTTACTTTTCTGTTAAAAAATGAAATTTTACTTATATTCTGTCTGTTACGCGCGTGAGCTCTCGCCTCACCCACGAAGTTCCTGGTACGCGCAGGCCGGCGCTGTGGAAGGGCTGACCCCCTCGACCCTCATAGGCCCCCTCCACAAAGTCTACCCGGGCGCGCCACCCGGCTCCTGGCTGGCGTCACAGCCCCTCTTCCACCCTGCTGGAGAAGCCGACAAGTGTAGAGGATGCGCGAGAATATTCTGGGAAGTAGTCCTCGGCGCAACGCGGCATTTAGAGAAATCTCTGGGCGATGGCCAACGACCATATAAATATTGCAGTGGTCCAACGGCTGGCAATCTTGGTAGAAGCCTTTTAGCTGTGTGCGGTAATCGAGTAACGCGCAGAGGACTACCGACAGGAGACTGCGAGGCGACGGCGGGCGAGGTGTTTATGGTTTGAATGGATGAGATGGCGTGAAACCCGACGAGTGAAGGCTACTGTGCGTGAGGGCGCTCGGAGAACTCTAGAACATTACGGACTGGCGGGACATGGACTAAACTGAGGCGGGACTGAATAACATGTGATATTGACTTTATTGTAAATATTAAAACTTTCAAATATAGACAGACAATTTGCAAAATAATTGAATAGGTTTTGATACACTGTCTATTGGGACTGATTTTTAATTTCGTTAATTTTTTTGAGATAATTGTAAATTGTATTGATTGAAGTAATTAATTGTAAACAGCAAGTGATGTAAATTTGTTGCGAAATGTTGAGTAGAGAGAATCTTGTTTGTAGTTATTTTAAATAAATTTAGGAAATTTTAATTAACTTTTCTATTTAATTGAGACCTCTATCCCGTAACGAACCTGGTTCAGCCTAATGACTTTGAGAGAAAATAGTTACATATATATAAATTATAATATTTCATTTACAATTAATATGAATAAAAACGGGAAGAAAATAGGTGTGGTGGTAATGCCTAGTAAGATATAGTTCTTTCCCAAAATGGTTTTAAATTGAGTGCTCACGAATGCGGTACGTTGTCCCTTTGTTGTAATTTTCCAAACTTAGCTATGCTTTATTTTCCTGATGCGGGGGGATATCCTGACAGTGGAACTTCAGCAGAACTCCAGAAGAGCTGGAAGTAACCGTGAACGGACTACGTATAACTTGCTTCTCCACCTGCATAGCATGTCTAGGTGTCGGGGAGCGAACGTAATTGAAGCGCATGTCACGTAGGGGGCATACATGTGTCATGATGTCATGCTCCCACGACCTAGTAGGCGCCACACAACTTTCACAGACCACAAGCACCACGACCTCTCACTCCCAACTAGATTCTCCCCCCCTCCCCCACACACACACACCTTGCTCACATCAGTCTTCACCTGCGCGAGGTTTCAGCCCGGGTTCTTGACCTTCCCCAACANCCACACACACACACCTTGCTCACATCAGTCTTCACCTGCGCGAGGTTTCAGCCCGGGTTCTTGACCTTCCCCAACAGTCCCAGCTGGAGGTCTCGGCCGCTCTACAAGGAGCGGATGTTGTGTCCTCTCTCCAGCGCGAATGTGTCCTGGCTCTATATAGTCTATCTCTCGAACGAATGCACATTAGTCTCAAGTACAGTTATTTCCATTGCAAGATATTTTCTGTTGACATACTGTGCTGGTTGACCGTCAGCTAAGTATGTTTTTTTTNTACAGTTATTTCCATTGCAAGATATTTTCTGTTGACATACTGTGCTGGTTGACCGTCAGCTAAGTATGTTTTTTTTTCATTGTAAAAATTTTCTGTATTTGTAAAAGGAATTATTTTGCAACCAATTGCCAAATATATTTTTCTAACACTACAAATAATGTAGACTAATTTTTCAAAATCTTAGTGGAAAACGTGTAAAACTAATATTGAGTTCTTACTAGCAGGCGATGTAGACTTTGAGTTTATNGTTCAAAATCTTAGTGGAAAACGTGTAAAACTAATATTGAGTTCTTACTAGCAGGCGATGTAGACTTTGAGTTTATTATAAATATTGAGTTACATTAACCGCCTTGTTTGTTTTCTAAAATAATGTGTTGTGAATTTACAATATTTCAGTTGTAGAGTTACAAAAATATATTTGGCAAACTAGTTTCCAGAGAACTGTTTGTAACAAGCATATCATTTTTTAACTGTGTGTAAACCTCATCTGTGTCGGGCGGAGACACCCCTGTATCCATGGAAACAACTGTAAACAGGACTTACTTCTAAACAGTAAAAAAAAGTGCGCTCGTTTCGCGAGACACGATATAGCCGTGCTCTTCGGGCTGATTTTTTCCAACGCCACGACACAGAATAGTCAAGAATACGGAAGCAAAATGGCAGCTTATACTGTGAATTCCACGAGAAATAAACACATCAAGGCCTTTAAAGTTGTTCAGTGAACCGTGAATGCAACTGTACAATGAAGCGAATTTTCTGCGTGAATTATTAACACCAGCGCCGTCCCTAGCGAAAGCGAGGCCAGGGGCAAGAACTTTTGCGAGGCCTTTCCCTTCCAAGTTAGTTAATTCCCCGCCCCCTTTTTTTCTCATAACGTAATCATTGAACAATATACTTTGCTCCCGAGCGCCCGCGCTTCGCGCCTAACATCTTATCGATAAAAATATTACATTTTAAAAATACACATGTTTAAATATATAAATTTTATTGTGAAATATATAACTTACAACCAAACGAATGCTACATATTTAAATATATTTATTAAATAAAAAACATTTTGTCTAGGGCGCGAGGCCCTGTGCGGCTGCACCAGTCGCACACCTCTAAGACGGACTTGATTAACACAATTGGCGGCATGAGCCAAGAAAATGACTTGTCTTGCCGAAACATGACGCAGTAAAATACTTCAGTGAGTGTCTCGACGCTGCTAGAATCAGTAGGGCAAGCGTCCGCAACATGCTGGTAGGATATTTTAGAATACAGAAGTGAAACGCCTGCAAACATCAACTATATACGCCAGCAAAATGGCGCCGCTGGCAAGCAACATGTCGGAAACGTCGACTGAAGATGAGGTAGACCGATTTTTTCGTCTTCTGCGCATGTACCCAACGTTGATTTACAAAGGAACTCTACTGTCAGAGTCACATGGTCAACAGTGATCAACGCGTTTGTTTATATTTCTATTTTCTGTAGACAAGAACTTTTATATGAATGAAATACTACCATCAATTTGAATTTAATCAAACTGCATTACAAAATGGTTACAGGAAGTATACGTACGTTTCAAAGTAGGCATATTTGTTTGCAAATCAGTGATCTAACCTAAGATCCAAACAGTGCCCCCCCCTTTTTTTTCTAGACGTGTTCAGTTCAATGTTGGTACACGGAGATTGGTTGTGCGCAGCCAGCGAGCTTGGTCCATCTCATCTTTAGTCTACGGCCGGAACGCTGTTCGACAATAAGCGCCTGGTAACTTACTCGCCAGCAACGACCAACCAACAGTAAATCTTCCGCAGCAGGCGGTAGCCAATGAGACACGAAGTCAACACCATATCTCCGCGCAGCCTATTAGTTGATGAATAATCGTAGATAAAAGGAACCGCCACAATATTTTGCTTCTGAGTTCTTATCTACCATGATGCAGATCCAAAGCGTCGTCGCCGTAGTTGGAAANAGGGGGGGGGGGAGTGAATAAGGAGAGTCACATAATTATAGGACGTTCAAGGTAAACTGAGCACTTTTGAAAGCCCTGCTTGGGATGTACTTCTCTAATTACATTGCATTCTTCTACCATACGTAAATCGAACATTGCCATGGCCTGATCACTTTGTTCATACGCCAACTAAACGAAACCGTGGAATTTTTGGGAACGTAAATGTGAAACTTACATGCGAATTCTTACTATATTGCGAATAAAACAAAAAAGACTATCCTCACTGAACATATCTGCAAACATTACGGTCGCAGTGCAACGCCGAGTCTTTAGGACTATTTTTATTCCTTCGCTGCCAACTTAACTGGAAGCCCGCATTCGAATGCGCATTGTAACATATATATATTATATATATATATATATACTTTCCAAATATTGATTTCAAAAGTTCTCACTTTGCCGTGAACAGCCTATACTGTAGTAAAAAGGTGAATGTAATCTTGCTACCGTCCGCTGATCCATCCACGCTGCATAAGTAGTTCAGGCGCCCGTCACTGCATTGCATTACCTTCAGTTCGCCCCACCATGCAGTGTTACCATTACTAAGGTTAATTCTTCTCACGTTAGGAACAAAATGAGTTTTCTTATGGGAGACTTTGGCATAGGGAAAATTTCCGCCTCTAGGTGTGCAGTGTCCCAAAGAGGTAACTTTTAAATAAATCTTTATTCTATGTAAATAATAAAAGAGAAATATTTTACTTAGTTACGAAATAATTTTATATTTGATGTATATTTATTGCAATTATCGTGTTTTTAACGTTTAAAATAAAGAAAAATCTGGTATACATAAAAGACTAGTGCTTACCTGGAGGCGGAAAATTTTAGTTGCCAAACCAAAAGCATTGAGCTTTCCAACCTGAGTAGAATAAACCTTACCTTTACTGATACGTCAGAAGGTGTGTTGCCACATTTGTTCGTGTTCGAGCGACTGTCCCAGCACCACACATATATGCCACATGCGTCAAATGGCTTGCCCATCGTTCAATGATAAGGACGTGGTGGCAAAGGCAGGGGGGTGGTGTTTCATTGATAATACAGTGCCCATACAATTTTTTTCAACTTAAGAACATTAATACATAATGATGTGGCCACCTGAATTTTTTGTTTTACTTATTTTAACGGTTTTGTTAACGTAATTCCATACTTTACTTAAAACTATATATACTTACATATTTTTTTAATGTGTCCATAATTAGGGTATGGGAATGGGGATCCCCTTCCCTGTCTTTGCTCCTGTATGGAAGAGTCACATCTCAATGATTATGACATGCAGTTAGTTATTATGGATTATGTAATCTTTAAACGAGAAGTGTCTTTATTGTAACGAATTTCTGGGTGAAATTATAATAATAATTTTTTTGCAGTGAGACTTGCCCTTTGGCACAGATGCTGAGTGTTTTAAGTAGCTACACATTTTCCATTTACACTATTATTCGTGCGTTCATTGTGCTTATCTACGAAAGGAACACATCCTTCAGACGAGGCCTGTTGGGGGACGCCTATTAGAAACACCATTTCGGAGCACTCCATAGTGA
>NQII01000884.1:484584-547284 GCA_002778355.1 Clitarchus hookeri | reverse complement strand
ATTTTTTTTAAACGCACACTATTTCAAAATGTACGCGTCAGATACATACAAAACTACCCAAGGGCATTGCATTGAACCTTGCTACAGACTTTCCATCAATTGAATAATAGGGTCACCGCTTTAAGTCGCATAGGTGGACGACGAGAACATTGCACGCCTTGCGCTTAGTGGCGATGACGCACTTGATGTGCGTGACAGTGTGTTCCTTACAGCTTCCGCTCTTCTCAGCCTCAAACGCCGAAAATAGCTCCTTGCAGGCGGGCGCCTTAAGGACTTATCTTTTTGTCTAGGATAGGACCGACATTTAGTCTGACTGATTAGTGTTATCTGTCTAGAGCAAACAGTTATAATATTTTCTGTAGTTGATTTGTTTTTCTACAGGTAATGTTTTCAGCATATCCACCGACAGGCAGTTTAGCAAGGAAAAAGTGGAAGTTAACATAAGTTTACACAGCCAGTTTTTTTTTGTGATCACGAAGATATTTTATATTGATCATTATGTGTACTATAGTATAGATTCATGTCTTGTTAGCGCATTGAAGTCTCTTCGTCATATTAATTTGAGTAATAGGGGAACAAATGTATTTCTTTACAGCATGATCGATGTTTTTCACTGAACTCCCAGAACATATTAAAAACTTACAATTCATCACATAACAAGACTTTTTGACGGGCTTTCCATGTCTAGACCTGCCGCATGTGACGAGTTTATAAAACGAGTAGGCTACTTCTCCATTTTGTCGCTATAGTTTTTGTGGCATGATTTGCTGCGATATCCGTCAGGCACCCGTCTACCTAGCAAGTGAATTGCGTCGCAGTGTGTTTGAAATACGCTTAAAAAAAAAAGACAGTAAGTGCTGTATGTTTTTAACGCGATTTCTTGGGAAAATATTCACGATTCGAACTGGTTCAGACTACAGCTTTTAAGAGATTTTGTGTATTAGAAAAATTATTTTTGTAACTCTTCAAAATAGAGAGTAGTAACATTTTCAAACAAATTTATGTTAAATATGTTTAATATACACGGAATTAAGGGAAGTGCGTGGAATTTCGCTGTATATTTATCACAGCAAAATTGTAAAGCCCATAGTGTCGTGCAGCATGCCAAAATAACTGCAATCCCGTCCAGCCCCTTATAGGTACATGAAGCGAGGTACTTGATAGGTGTTATCAGCGTTGCCTTTACCGTCATCTTGTTTCAGCTTCTACAACGCGTAAAATAGCTCTAGGTAGGCGGGCGTTTTAACGTTGTTCAAGTTTATAAAATAATATTTTTAAATGTATATAATATTTTAAATTTTTGTCGTGTGGTATAAAATGCCGGTTTAATAAACGCGAAAAGAAGAGGGAATTTAATTGTCAAAACTAAAATGAACGGAGTTACGAAATTTTTTATTTAACTTTGTGTCAGACACATTTTGTAATAGTGCCTACGTAAACGATTTGGCTACTGCTTAAAATAATTTTTAATGACTACAGACTGACACAAAGAAAAAAAATTTCTTGGAAATTCATAGTGTGTAACGTCTACAAATCAACTTAATATTTTACGATGAACTTCTAATGTAAAAATAAAATGCTGTAAGCTAAGCCCTAATAGTAGGCGAATAAAGTGCGGCACTTCAAAGGAACTGCATCTAGTTAAGTGAAACAATTGTTTCCCTTACTTTTAGAATTTTTTTGTGAAGCCAAATTTATAGTCAATATCTTTATAATTGCGCCGGAAAGTTATGACGTAAGTTGTCTATCAATATATTTGGTCTTTAGACTTTTAATTAAAATATTGTTGATATCGTGTTTAAAAATTGCAATGTTGCAAAACTACAAAAATATTTTGGCACGTGAAAATCCTTAAATTACGGCCACAGTAATGTATTTTCTTTTACTCACTCAATTGCAAAGGTGCAAAGCTACAAAAATATTTTGGCACATGAGCGTCCTTAAATTACGGTCACAGTAACGCATTTTCTTTTACTCACTCTCCCTCCTACCGCGCGGTGCAACATGTTTGTTCGGCCAACCTTGTTTGTCGCCAAGTCGAGGCAGCCTAACCAGCAAAAACTACGGAGCCGAGGTCTGCACCGTGCGCGCCCGTGTGTACAGGCGGAGAAGCTATGTTTACCGAACCATTACCAGTTCCCCGGGTTATTTGCATAGCGTGTAAACAGGCATTGTGCCCCGGGCCGCGAGCGGGGAGGGACGAGACGAGTCGGTAACGGGCACGTCTGCCGGGAGGGGACCTTGGGGGAGACGACCCGTTCAATGTCGGCTCCGGGCCGTATGTCAATGGGTAAATAGTTTGCTATTCGTGGTACGTGAAGGAAATAGGCGTCCTTCCTGCACCTCACGACGGTATCGGTCACGAGAACAGCTCGCTCCGTCCTTCCTACAGAAGGGCGGCATTACTGGCCAAGGTCGTCGAGGCATCAGCGCAGAGTATAGGCTATTCACGGTAAAGTGAGCACTTTTTAAAGGCTTATTATTTGGAATAATAGTCAATGTATTTTATTTGAGCCCTAGACGTTTACTTTCAGGTCCGGTGAAATATATACACTGTGTTTATTACTTACACGGCAATATTTATTTAGAAAAGTGGTGAAAGGATAAAAAATGGCTGATAGGTAAAAAAGTAACCAGGACCTCAAAAGTGTTCAGTTTACCGTGAACCGCCTTTACTTAAGAAAACAGAGTTGAAGCAGCCGCTAATATCACAAACTCCAGTCGCAGATGCCAGCAAAATGGCGACACTGACCGGCAACATATCGGAACGACGTTCACCAACCAGCGCCTGAGAAAATACGTTACTCAGTATCTTGTTACACAAGTAAATTAAATAACATTAATTACATAGTCCAAGTACTCTTAGTCAGAGTGCGCCAACAGTATCAATGTCTTGTGTACTCCTCCCACCTCTGCTCCGACATCCAAGTGGGTCACAGACAAGAAGCACTCGTCTGGCAGAATCCAGATCACTCTACGCAGTCTCTTAGGGCCTACAGTCTCTGTATCCGCACTGCTAACAACCTGCGTAGCTCACCGAGTGACGAGCAACACTTGCTGGACACCGTCATCCACGCACAGTCTCTCTAAATAACTGCCTTCGAATGGCGAAGTACTAAATGTATATACGCGCTTATTATTTCTAGATTGTTCTGCACGCAATCACGTCCAGATATGACCTAATTCAGAATCGAGACGTTTCTCAAAAGGGGTGGACAACCTCCTACCTTCTCGAAGGTTTTTGTCATCGCTAGGCATGAACTGGGTTTTTGTCATCGCTAGGCGTGAGCTGTCAATCAGTGGAGGGCCAACCATGTCACGTCCCTATCTCCTCCCATCCGCACAATGTTATCTAATGCTGCACTCGTCTCACTGTTCAGATGCGTGAATTACCGGCGTTCGCAGGTTAGTTGGTCCTTTAAAGGGGAGATGGGCAAACCACCTGCTCACGACAATATAAAATAATAACTAATTTTGTAAAAATAAGTTTACTAATCACTATTTTTAGCGCTCACAATTCCAGAGCCCGTTTATGTCCACTTTTGTGTTCATGCAAGCCACTCCCTCAAAATTCTGACACAAAGCGAATATGTTCGTTGTCCAGCATGACTGAGACTGCCGTAAGCTGATCACAGATTTTGTACCATTGTGTTAAGTTGAATGATATAACTTTTAGAAGAAAATATTACAATAATACTCTTGGTAAATTATCACAGAATTTGCACTAGCCTTCTAATGGACGAGTGAGGTTATACACGAGAACAGTACCTGTCCGTTGTGTGTAAGAAAGTTTTCCAGGGATATCGCATATTCGGAACTTCTGGTCCATATCATGTTGAATGTGTCTGGCATGAACACTGTGTATTCTTACACTGTATGTATTTAGATTGATTGTTGCCACGGGCCCGATCACTTTCTTGCATCAGACAAGTGAAACTGTACATTATTAGGAAAGTAAATACTTTACAATTTGCTAAATTTTACTCTTACATGCATTAAATAAATATAAAGAAACATAAACAATTTCAGTATTCACAAAAGTTTATCTGACAATTGTATTCAATGTTAATATATGGAACTACTTTCCCTCCGTCATTACCAACTTTACAGGGTGTATGCCAGCCAGTGAGCCTATTAAATATGTACGCAGGCAGAGGCAGTGACATTTCTCAACGGTTGATTTTAAAAGCAAAATTGCTTAGATAACCGTGAACAGCGTGTAGCGCATAGCACTTCAATTCTTACTTTTCCCGAAGAAAAAAAAGGTGTACGTTGGAAAAGTAAATGTAGAATTTATGTGCCTACCTACGCCAAAAAAATATTCGTACTTACTGCCGGAATAATGGTTATGAATTACACTCCCCAGTGTTGTACATAAGGCATTTTATAGAGGGCCAAAAACCGGCATCTCACACTATGAGCATTCGCAGTAGAAATGAATAGTTAATAAACAAGAAGACACGGTATTTAATATGGCTTGAATAATTCCGATATAATATGCGGTGTTTCTCAAGTCAGAAGATTTTTTTTTTGTTTTACGTCACTTTGATCTACACTTCTAACTACATAGCGCAGAAGAGTGGATACACGACTTAATGAGAAGCTGTGATACGATTGCCGTAACATATGAGGTAGGTCTGAAAAAAAATTAACCAGATCGAGGTGTAAACATGATCATAAGTTACGTGCGCGAACCATGAATCAGTTAGCTGTGACGTTCATAAACAGGTAGACGTAGTTCGCTGTATTCAAGGAGAGGTTACGTGAACGAGAAAACTGTATGTTGGAACACATGCTATTGACGCTCCTCTGTATTTGTGTGTGTGTGTGTGTGNGGGGGGGGGGGTACTACAACAAGAGATTTTCTTTCTTGAACAGAGAGTAGGGTTTGAACGAATTATTCTGCAGTGCAGATATGTGGAGATTGACGTGCTGAGTTAACATCCATACTTCCAAAGACATGTTACACCGTGTCTCCACACTTGAAGTAAAAGTAAAATAATACTTAAACGGGGTATTTGACGGATATTGTGATGATATATTTCAGTGCGTGTAAGAATATATGACAGATAATTAACTTTATGATTCACTGGAAAGCACTGGAGAAAGTAGGAGCTAACCTTTTGTCTGTTGATGACATCGCGGGCAATATTAGCGTTATTATCTGGTATCACAGTGGACTTCACCGTACTGTATACAGTACATTCGAGTCGGCGACATTTGTTTATTGGCTTGTGCGACGGCGAGGATGCAGTTAACCTTCTGACCTTGTTGGAAGTGATTGGGCAGTCTTAGCGTAGTTGATTCCTACTGGTCCAAAGACGTCTAGGGCGTTTCTTACTAACCATAGTCCAATGACAACAGTGATAGATACCAACGCGCAAGTCTTTGAAATCTATTGTAAGTTTTGTTATTCGTGGGCTAATGCAGTTCTTTTTTCTACAGTAAAGAACTTTTCGGGAAAGCATTAAACTTTTTTTTGCAAGTATAGAAATTAATACGTTTCTTAGATGAATGTTTTTGACATCGTTAAAATATCACAGCCAAGGAAGTAACATAATCACTACAGTATACACAGTAGTACGGGAACAGACATTTTAAAACATGCCGCCAATTAATACAGCGAAACCACTTAATTTCACCACAATATTGTTATTTAAGCATATATATATACACACACACACACATACTCTGTAGACAGAGAAGAGAGTCTCGGAAGAGAATTTGTTTCATAATCACTTATATTTTTTAATTTCATTTTGTAAGGTATTAAGTGCCTAGAAAATAGAATACAGAGAAAACACCCGTGTAAAGAAATACATTAAATTTCATTGAAAAAATTTTGCATTCGTTATCTTACTACTTACATAGTATGTAAAAAAAATTGCAACTGTTAACTCACGGCATATGTATTATCACGCGAAGTTTTTCTTATTTAAATTTGGAAATTCTTTGCCATTTCGGCATTTTATTCTACACAAATTTTACAATATTTCTCATGGTTAAAATTAAATTCCGTTTATAAAGAAGGTTGAAACAAGAACCGTTTTAACTTTTATTCGTAACAAAAAAAAAATTTATGTATACACAAAATTAATTTCCCGGTCGGTTTAAAAAAATAATATCCCTTACGGGTGTTTTAAACTGATAATTGAATTATTTTCAATGATTTCTACTATAGTAGAGGTTCATGTCTTATTGGTGCATTGCTTCGTCGTGTCATTTTGAGTAATATGGAATAACGTATTGCTTTACAGCATAAAATATGCTTTTAACTGAACTCAGACAAAAAATTAAACAATTATTATTCATCAATAGGGACACCCGTATTTCGCGAAAATATTTCCGAACATTCTATATTTCAATACCCTAAGGGCGTACCAGCAGTTTTCTTTTGATTATTGGCTGCGTGTCTTTGTGAGAAGACATTTTCCTCCTTGACTGGTTAATCAGAATTAGGTAACTTTAATACTGTACGTCTGTGATTCACGCACTGACACATAAGACGCGTACCACGCAAAACATCCAATCACGAAAGTGGATCTGGACTAAAGTGTTATGAAATACAACTGGCTGTGAAATCTTTCCCGCAAAAAATCGGACGTCCCTGTTGATCACATTCAAGATTTTCTGACAGGCTTCCCACTTTCAGACCTGTAGCATGCGACAGCTTTATAAAACGAGCACTTCCTCATTTCGTCGCTATCGGCTGAGATGTTCGTAAGACGCCCGCCTGCCTTGTAACTGAATCACTTCCCACTGTGAACTGGTATTCATTATGCGATTCTTGGTGGAGCCGGGCGCCAGCCACGCCTGGCCTGGCCTCTTCGCCATATGAGCTTCGCCTTCAAGGATCGTCACCAAGGAGACTTCGATGCGCGAAGCCGCAGCACGAAGAAAACTAGTGTCGCTGGTACAGAATAAGCGTTGTCGCTTTATTTATGCGTCGGTCAAGTGAAACTGTGGAATTATTAGGAAAATAAATGTTTTACAAATTTGCATCTTCTTGCACTTATATCAGTTAAGGAAAAAAACGTAAATATAAAGAAGTAATTTCATTACTCGCAAATGTATACATAACTCTTTCAATCCGCTGTTAAGATATGGGAACTACTCTCTCTGCGTCGTTACCAACTTTACTGGGTGCATACCAATCAGTGTGCCCGTTCATATACATATAGGTAGGGTCAGTGAAATTTTTCATAGGTTGATATCAGAAGTGCGCAAATAATCGTGAATAGCCTATACACGGGAGTGAAATGGCGTTGCGGATCCTTTGGTGTGTCGAACACACTCGCTCATTAGCACGAAAGGTTATGGAGCGCATTGATTAGGCCAACTGCTTGTTGTGACGAATTCTCTATTCCCTGAACTGCCGGCTGGCAGAGTGAGTTACCAAACGCTAATTAGAGGAACGGCGTTCCGACATTTTTGCTGGCCGGTTACACCATTTTGCTGGCGAGTGCGGCTGAAGTTCGCGGTATAAGCGGTTGTGTCACTACTGTATTTTTTTTAATATAATGTGTCAGTGCTGTGGACGCTTACTCCACTGATCTAGCAGGTTATAAACAACTACTGGAGAGTATCGTTCCGTCATGTATCGGCAAGCCAAGTCATTTTCCTGGCGCATGTCGTCGTTGTGTTAATGGTTCACTGCAGAAAATTCGCTCCTGTTTACAGCTGCAATTACAGTTGACTGAACCCATGTTTTGAAAGCCTTGATTACTTTATTTTCGTAATTTGTCTTTCTTCCAAACTTTCTCCAGGTGTAATAATTAAAATTAAATCATGCGCCTAGCTATTACTGCACATGCGTTGGTGAAGCGATATTGTGAATTATTTAGAAACGTAAAAATATTTCACTTAAAATAAATATTACTGTTGGCTATATAATGCGTTTCAGCTGTCGTTAACTCAGTGGTCAGAGGTCTTGAGAGNCCAAGAAAATATGCATACCAGCGACATCATTGCGCACGATTCTCACGTGCAAAAATTCGGGAAATCTAATACGGTCCGCCTTGGTGGGAGGCGAAGCATACAGTAACCAATCAGACATAAGTGCCACTTACAGATCTTGGCGCAGCCAATCAGCTGACGGGTTGAGCCACTTCAAAGGAAACGCCACGCCATTTCACTATTGTGTCATTATTAGCAAACTGATAAAATCGCAAATTCAATGACCCGTAGCCTACACTTCACAGTCTGGCGTAGAATCATGCAGATAAAGTCTATTCGCAGAATGTTCAACACTTTTTGAAACATTCCTTTGAAAAGTCAGCCCATGTGCAACGTGTTTGGATATTTCCTAAATATTTAATGTATCACAATCGTATTATACTTCTGTTACCACAAAAGTGGGTACATTATTTTTGAATAAATTCAACTTTTACTTATATTTCGTTTATAAATTATAATACTAATTTATAATCAATATGAATAAAAACAGGTAGACTGTATGTGTTGGTAATGTCTGGAAAGAAATATTTCTCATACTAAATCTTATTAAACTGAGTGCGCACGAATGCGGTGCGTTGTCCATTTGGCGTAATGTCCCAGGCCTAGTTAAGCTTTGTTTGCATGAGGCAGAGGAGTAGAATGGAAGTAAAACTTTAGCAGGGCATCAAAAAAGTTTGAATTAACCATGAATCGCTTGTTGTCACACTGGAAGGCGATTATTGGGTCTGCACTTTGCCGAATGCATATAATCGGCTCAGTCAATCTCCAGCAAGTGTTAAATAACGAGTGAGCCAATTGTAACCGTAACGTAAACGTACAAGATTTTGAGTTCCAAATTATCACGAAATGAATCCGCGAATTGTTGAGGTTTCTAGTAGTGATTTAGAGACCCGAGTATTTCGCGGATTGAGTTGGCAGCAAGCTAGGCTGGACAGCCCTCTATACAATCGAGATATTAACATTTGCTTATTGGTTGCTGTGATCAAGTGAGACCTCTGTACAGGACTGTTAAACACTCACTCACTCTGCTGCTTCCTGTTTATTACTGGCTCACAGTTAAACGGGGCGTGTCTAAAGAAACGTCGTCCAATCACAACAGTAGAGGAATTAGAACACGTGGTTCGAGTCTACCTCGGCTCCGAATGAATTCGCAAAAAAACTCGTGGCACTAGTAAAGATCTATTCTGCGACCATGTTGCAAATGTGTCGCCGTAACACAGAGCACTTAAGAATCGAGATTATTCCGCGCGCAAAATGCCGGAAAGCAGTTCGCCAATCAACGCCTGGTAACCTATTCGCCAGCCAGCAGCCCAGCCACTAAGAAAAAATCTCGCAGCACGCAGTGTACGATCACAGTGTTCGATCATGGACAATGTTGGTTCCCAAAGACTCACGCAGCCAATGAGAGTGTAACCACCACGTCATTTCGCCTCTGCGTACTTAGCTGCTCTGTGACTGGATCGCGCGGCCGGAGAAAACAGCGGTTCCGCCTCTGTACATGTTGTTATAGTCGATTCACGGTTACTTCCAACTTTTCTGAAGCCCTCCTAAAGTTATTCCTCCGCCCTATGGAAACAAAGCTGATCAAAAATCGCACCAAAGGGATAACGCACCGCATTCGTGCGCACTCACTTTAATAATATTTTGCATAGAAGTATTTATTACTAGGCGTTTGGAGATTCGGTGGCTCAGCGGTTAGACCTCTCGCCTCCCACCAAGGCGAATCGGGTTCGATCCTCGTCCGGTTCACTCCTGATTTTCGCAAGTGGGAATCGTGTTGGACGATGTCGCTGGTCGACGGGTTTTTCTCGGGGATCTCCCGTTTCCCCCGCCCTTTCATTCCGGCGCTACTCCATTCTCACCTCATTTCATTCTCATCGGCTCTCAAGACTTCTTAAGGGCCGCCGAAATCTCTCAACTCAACTTACTAGAACTTACTAGGCATTAACAACACACATATTTTCTCACTGTTTTAATTCATATTAACTATAAATTAAATATTATGGTTTATAAATGAAACGTAAGTAAAATTGAAGTTTAAACAAAAATAAAGTACTTTATTGTTAACTAAGGTACTGTTGTGATGCATAATAAATAATAATAAATAAACATAATAAATAAACAACCAAACATGGCCTGATTTTTCAAAGGTTCCTTTCGAAAAGTGTGAAGAAACCGCGAGTGGACTAACTACACTGTGGTGTTTGTGTATGTACGCGGGGCCGGCGCCGCGGCGGAGGCGAGACGCGATTGGCCGGGCCCGGGGTTCGTGACCGACACCACGTGGCCGCAGCCGACTGCCTACGTGCGCGCGCGGTCGACATCCGGATAACTGTAGTCCGCCTCTCCCCTCCTATGCCCCTCTCTCTCCCTGCACCACCACCCCTTCATTCCTCGCCGCACACGTGGCCGCGTCTGCGCCGAGTGAAAGAGAAAATGGGTGAGCGTGCGAGACCGCCCTCCCTGTGTGTGGCACTGCCAAGTGCGGTTAAACACGCTGAAGGTCGCATCCGGATTAGACCTCCCCTTCGAGCACGCGTGTGTTTCCTCTCTTCCTAGTTGTCCCTTCCCTCATCCCTCCAACTGACGCGAACTGATTACATTCCTCTACCCTGTCTGTGCATACCACAATCACAGAGTAGATAATGTGTGCAGAGACAAAACTACATGGCGGTTATTTTCGCTAATTAGCTACTGCATACTGTGGAAACTTCCCAATTGGAGTGGAGTGGAGAAATCATATTCTAAAGATGAGGTAGACCGCTTACTTGTCTTCTGCGCATGCACCCAGTATTGACATACCGCAAAGGAACACAACTGCCAAAATCACATGGGCAACACTGATGAAAGTGTTTGGTTATATTTTGACTTTTAAATAACAAGCACTATAATATATATATAATTATTATACGTATATGAATAAAATACTTTTACCAATTTGAATTTAATCAAACTTCATTACAAATTGGTTAGAGGAAGCATACGCACATCTCAAAGTATTCGTTCACAATTAAGTATTCTAACCTCAAATCCAAACCATGCCGTTTTCGTTACACGTGTTGGTAGGGGAGCAGTTCAATGTCGGGACACGGATACTGGTTGTGTGCAGCCAGCGAGGTCGATCTACCTCATCTTTAGTCTATGGGATAAATACGGGTGGCTCTGAATATCGAGGTCTTGAGAGCTTCTGTATTCTTAATTATTCTGTGCCACAATTCTGGAGTCTCCGCCAAGTACACCCTTTGAACAGAGCAGATATGTACGAAGATATGAAGTGACGTGCCATTTCCTCTGTTAATATAGCTACTAGATATAACTATAAAACGNGAGAGACTATATCCGAAATTGATTACGTGCGGAAGAGTTTCTCAGGGTTGCACAGCAAGTGGCAAATATAATTTTATTATCGCACGAAATTTATACAGGTAAGTAAGTCTGTCACTATATTGCAGTCTTTAGATCTAGTAGGGAACCATTACTAAATAACGTGTTATACAATTTCATTTAACAAGTTGAAATGTTTCTGGAAACAAAGAAAATATTCACTTATTCAATCCATTGTCGCACCTATCAGATCATAACAGCAATATGTGTTTTGTGACCTCTTATTAATTCTACTCCATTGACTTGGTAAATCACAGACACCACAGCATTCGTCTGGGAGCATCCCAATAAGTCCATGGAGTTGCTATGGGTACGCAGGTCCCTATACCCGCGCTCTCTGTACACTGTCAAAAATATCTGGTAAAGTTCCTGAACTGTAATGGAAGTTCTTCACCTATGCACAATATAGAAATAGTACCGCGTTAAAGACTACAAACATGGGATTGTTTAGTGTCACTACTATACAAAATTGGGAACTCTCCTATGGATTTGACATTTTTCTAAGCAAATCTAGGAACGCTACCATGGATGTATGGGAAACAACTCTACCACTCGTGCTATACACTAGTGTGGTAAATTTTCAAATAATTTCTTATAGTGTAACTCGCGGAATAATCAGGAGCACGCGTAATAAAACGCCTTTCACTAAACACCCAAAAACTATCGTTGGCAGTGTAAAGTAGCTGTATTTATACTACATACGCAATTCTTACTTACGTGCACCCCGAGGTAGAGAAAAAAATAATCGAGACCTTTCTCAAAAGAGGAGTAATCCTAGATCTTACAGAAGGTGGTAGTCGCTGTCATGTGTGAGTTGTCAGTCAGGCAAGCGAGTAACTACCCCGCGACACCTCTTCTTCCTATTCCACGTCATTAAATAATGGATTGATGTCCATCAGCCTTATGCCTCACACGCGCTGCTCGTTGGTGTCCTGAAACGAGGGGTGAGGGGACGGACCAGCGGTTAACAGTAGTAGCAAGGAAAACACAATGTCAGTTTGTAGGCCTAACTGCTGTTAAGTTTCTTGATCCTTCATTTATTTAAGTGTTAAAAATATTTTAAATTTCGCCTAGCAGAATTTAAGAAGATTCCATTTGAACCTATACACTGTGTAAAAGTACTACAATTCGCATAAAATTTTATAGTTTTCTATTAACCAGTAGTAGGGCTACTTTATGATCATTCTGAACGATATAATCACTTCACAAATACTGAGCTCTCAATATTTTCAAATGCGGCAAAAAAATCAATTAACTTTAAAAAAAGTTTTTTTAAGTGAAGCCCAGTTTGCAACATTTTAAAAGCACTGGCAACTGAAGGTTGCCCATGACTGGTGCATCGCCTAAAATGGCCATCGTCTCCTCTGCATGCCAGGAAAAACGCGATAGCCCCATGGTTATCGCGCCGAGCTCCCACCAATACTACCCCGGTTAGATTCCCAGCGGTGTAACGCGAAGATTTTCGTATGGCGGAACTTGACAGACGTTGCCTTTGTGACGGTGGGTTTTCTCGGGGTTCACACGCTTCACCTTCCCCTTCATTCCGTCGTTGCCCTGGGTAACGCTTGTTCCCTCCTACCCGTTGCTGGAGAGCGCTGGCCTTAGATGTAAGGGCCTGTCATGGGTGACAAAGATGGAGTATACTTCATTTCATATAAGTTGGCCAGATTCTGACAGTCAGTGAGTGGCAACCTAATGTATATGAAACAAACAAAGTGCCATTTACAAAATCTTGTATCAGCTGATGCACGAACCAACAAAAGTTAATATTACGTTAGCTATTCTGTGTGCACTGCCGACGCACATTAGACCAGCAGAAAATATGCGGCAAGAAGGAGTTACTGTATTAATTAATACATGTTATTTTACGTGGTCATAAAACAGCGGTTTTTCGTGTTAGAAACTAAACTTCTTGCTAAAATAGAAATGTATAAGTGTTCAAAATGAAAGGCACATTAAAACGACCCGTATCCAAATGAAACTGATTACAAAAAACTTTTTTTTTTTCTTAATCGCCCCTCTCCAACCCCGCCTTACTTACATGCTTGATATTTATTCCGAAAGCATACATAAATATTGCATAATATTGTTGACTAATATTTTCTAATAATTAGACGAAATCGATTTCAAATTCGTGTAGTTTCGAGCCAGTAATAGAAGAACAGTCAACTTAAAAAAGACGCTAGCTATTGAGCAAAGTAAGCGGCTCAGACCTCGCTCTGACATGTTGTGCGCGCCATCTATCGGATCTTTTCCGAAGCATTACCAGCCAGAAAAGAATAGCGTTCGTTTGCAATATATAATAAATTTACTAACAGATACCAATAGTTTTATTTTTCGCGAGCTCTGCATAATTTTCAAAGTAACATATATTTCATGTACAGCGATTTTGAGTACTAGTAATTTCTATTCGGCAGGTAATCGTTCGTCTAAGTAAATTATACGCCATATTGTTCTCCTAAAACTCATTTCCTTGTTTCCGTAGAAAGTGGGATACGCGTGAATAGTTTTCAAGCAATTCGAACAGTATTCCATGTCACATATTTCCAACTGGAATATATTAGCTATAATGTATTCACGGTAACTTCAAGATTTTCTGAAGCCCTGCTAAAGATCTACTTTCCAGCCCATTTCGTATCCTTCTGCCAAAGGGTAAACAAACATTGCCATGTGGCAGTCACATGGCAATGTTTACATTCCACTGTTTGTGAGTACATGTGTTCGTACATGCACGTACCCATCATAAAAGTAATGTATATATTATTAATGGATATTCCACAAGCGTAAAGTTTTTAATCTTGAGGATTTCACACAAAAGAATATGTGATGCAAACGAAAAACATTTCATTATATAAACCCAAAATGTGAGTATTAAAAATGAGATGTTTCGTGTGCGCGTCTGTCTCTGTCTCTCTCTCTCTCTGTGTGTGTGTGTGTGTGTATATAGAGGTTTGATTTTGACTGGGGGATTGGGTGGGGGAGAAAAACTTTCACTTTGATTACATATTATAGACACAATACTTTGCAATGAAATGTGTCAACATTCAAGGAGTCCATCCAACAACATTAACATGGCAACGCCAATCTCTCATAAGCCCCCGGATGGCCGTACTGTAGAGAATTTGTGCGATTCTTGTTTAACCTAATATTTCATTTATCGGTTTTTTTATACTAATATCAGCTCTTTATTATTTGATTTTTCATAACGTATGACTTTAATTTGTGCTAACCTTCTCGTACAGATTCCTTTTGCTTTTGAAATCTGTATAAGAGATTACTCATAGTGCGTTCTAACGTGTTTAATATTTTTCAAATTTATTTCAGGTTTGCTTAAAATTTTATTTACTGTATTTTACGTTGTATGTTGCGGTAGTTTTTGTGTGCAGTCATGAGTTCTAGCAAGGTGAATAAAAGAGAAGTCACCAACGCCAACAGGACATCATTAACCTCACCGAATCGTTGTATTCACTAATTAGGCGAGGGGAAATGAAACCCTGCAACGTCGCGGAAAGAGTGGCAGAAATGTTGAAACTCTCCAAATCTACAGTGCTAAGGTATGTTAAAATATCTGTAGTATTAACCATTGCGTTTGCAAGTTGTGTGTGTTAAGATCAATTACGTTGGCCCACGAAATGTGTTTACAAGAACATAAAGAAAATTTGTTAATAACTTGATAACGTCGTCGAACGTTGTCTACGTGTATTTTTAACGTTTTATTTTGGTAATTATTAAGTTTATAGGGTTTCCTGTAAAAATAAAAATAATTCATTGAAAATCTTATATTTCCACTCTGCTAATGATGCAGAACACGAATATACGAGGGGCATTAACGTCCGACTAATTTCGTAATATGTGCCCACCTAACCTAACAGAACCTAACCCCACGATGAGTGAATCACTATTTTACATTTTTTAACTAACCTAGGATTGTAGGGTTATATAGTAACCAATACCTGCCACCTATTAAACTAACCTAAACTAACACACGGCAGAGCATATCACATTGTCACACATCATTTGTAAACAAACCCTTGTATGTTTTTGGTATCAGTAACTGTAGTTGACCCAGTAACTGAATTATGGTCCTTTTTAAATTATGCAAATTAGGTTGGCTATGTAGCACTGAAAGTGAAAAATATGACACTGATAATTTACAATAACTAAAAGACAATGGCTGTAGAACAGTGGTGTTGGGGAAATGCATTAATACACAATTGTTTTCTTAAAAGATTATGACTGCGATTTCATCGATTACGATGTCCTCTCATGTTTAGTGAAGTGATACAGATATGTTTAATAGTAGGGGAAGTTCCAGTTATATCGACTGTAATCTATTTAGTGACGTATAACAATGGCAATTAATGCCGCAATGTAACTTATAAATACAAAACAAGCTCCTTCTTCAGAATCTTAAAATGCACCATCTCTCCATAACCTATATAAAATTAATTGACTATAACAAACTCACTATAGAGGCAATTTTCCTTACCATTGTCAGTTGTCTTTATAATAAATTTCCACTGTATATATTGGGTTGTTTATGAAGAATCCCTCGCAGGGGTACACAAATTCCAACACAAAGTAGTTTTTATTTTTAATTACACATTGTAATACCACCTTTTGGTTAGGTGATTCATACACTCACATTTGAGTCTATATAACCCTACAATCCTAGGTTAGTGTAAAACCCAACAATCCTAGGTTAGTTTAAAAATGTAAAATAGTGATTCACCCATCGTGGGGATAGGTTCTGTTAGGTTAGGTGGGCACATGTTACGAAATTAGTCGGACGTTAATGCCCGTCGTATATTCGTGTTCTGCATCATTAGTGGGGTGGAAATATACCATTTTCCGTGAAATTATTTTTTTTTTTTTTACAGAAAAGCCCCCTAAACTTAATAATTACCCAAATAAAACGTTAAAAAGACACGTAGACAACGTTCGACGATGTTATCAAGTTATTAACAAATTTTCTTTATGTTCTTGTAAACACATTTCGTAGGCCAACATAATTGACCTTAGCACACACAACTTGCAAACGCAATGGTTAATACTACATATATTTTAACATACCTTAGAACTGTGGATCTGAAGCGTTTCAACATTTCTGCCGCTCTTTCCGCGACGTTGCAGGGTTTCATTTCCCCTCGCCTAATTAGGGAATACAACGATTCGGTGAGGTTAATGATGTCCTGTTGGCGTTGGTGACTTATCTTTTATTCACCTTGCTAGAACTCATGACTGCACACAAAAACTACCGCAACATATAACGTAAAATACAATAAATAAAATTTTAAGCAAACCTGAAATAAATTTAAAAAATATTAAACACGTGAGAACGCACTACGAGTAATCTCTTATACAGGTATCAGAAACGAAAGAAATCGGCACAACGAGAAATAATAAAGAGAGGATATTAGTAAAAAAAAAATTAAACCAGTAAATGAATTATTATTGGTTAAACAAGATAATCGCACCATTTCTCTGGCACGTGTGTCGACCACATCTCGCCAACAACACACGGAACGAAGGTTTGTAAACAAATGGCCGCTCTACTTTCACTTTGAGCGTGATTTTGTGAGTATGCAAGAAACATTGAAATCAAAGTACGTTAGCATCACGTCATTAATAATTGGCATAATAAGATACAAGTCTTTTCGAAATCCATTTGTAAGTGATAAATTAACAATTACATTAAAACTTTAGAACTATTTCCTCTCTTTGTGCTGGCAACCTAACGGCATAACTGTATCCGCGCTCGCCGCTGTTTGTAATGTTATATGCATGTGGCTAACGGCTAGGGTGATTTTTCAAAGGTTCTTTTCAAAAGTATCGAAAATACCGTGAATGGATTATATATGTTCAATGTGTGATAATAGCTAAAAATACCGTTTCGCAAAGGTTATCCCAAATTCACCGTCTCGGGCAAATTAAAAAATAGTTATCAAATATTAATTTTTTTGCAAGGTTTTAATTTTTACTTTTATAACATAATATTTTTTTTTTAGACAGATGTCAGTCTAAAATATTTCTTAATTGGTTCAGCACTACATTTTTTGAAGTTACTAAATTTTAAATTAATTATTTATATTTTTGCCCTTTAACATACCAATTTACTGATTAATGATTTATGTACACATTACTATTACTACAATCGCAGCTACGTATTTCTGAGTAGCAAGTTTGCCTAAAACGTCCCACGAACAGTACATTGACTAGGGGATCGGCTGATAGTGACAGCATGAAAATAAACAACATCGTTGCCATGTGTCCGATCAGCTGATGGTGGAAGGACACGTAGTCAGATGTAAACAGTGGTGCTACTTTCGCAGACCTGTCAGAATCTGGCCAACTTACATGGTACAGAGTATACTACGGTATCTGTCCTCATGTCAGGTCTGGCATGCTCAAATATGGACTGGGTCAATAACTTGGCGAAGATGGCACTGAAACAGAAGTTATGCATATCTAGCCCGAGATGGTTGGAGTCTCAAGAGACGCGCAATGTTAATGAGATTCCTCACTCATGACTGTTGGCCTGATCAGGTGGGAATGCAGGGTGTCATGGTCCAAGAGATCTAGAGCTAGTTTCCTCATTTGCCCGACTGTCGACTTATCTATGGTGACACAAATAATTCCCAACTAAGACCAATCATCGAATAGACTAATCACATGGATATGGCTTAAGAGGACGGAGACAGAAGTGCGAATTGGATGAAAGATGTGGCTATGGCCATTGGGTGACAGTATTGGGGGTTGATATGAGAACCCCATAATTGATTGAAACATTCTGTGATGGTATGGAACGATTAGACAAAACTGGCTTCCCAACAAGGAAGAGTGATGTTTTGTTGAATATAAATTGCATTGGATCCGAATGACAATGTTTTCCCGGGGAAACTGTTGGCCCAAAAATCTGCAGGATCCCAAAATGGACTAATTAAGAATCAAAGTAGTGCTCCCAGTATACCTCATTGGGAATTTGTTCTGGGAGGAGGTGGTGGTGAGGCCAGACCAGGCTTCTGCCGGGAATCATTGCATAAGTCTAAGGTACACATTTAACTTGAAAAATACGTCAAGCTGTTTAACAATTTATCTCAGATATGGAGGTGGAAGTCTGGATGAGGTTCAGGCATGTTGTACGTTTTACTAAAGCTGTACAACCCTGATAAACTCTTCCGAACCTAACCGGTTTTGGATACAGTCTCTCTCTGCTGATGTCTGGAAAAATTAAAAATTTACTAAAATAGTTTCTTTCACAAAACCAGTAATGGCCACCAGCCGAGGACTGGTTACCTAACTTTCTATTCTGCTTTGTTCTGTACATGTCCAAGAATGACAAACATCTGCTTGTTCCACCTCGAAGGTCCTCTGCAAGGCCGATGTTATCACAACCCTAAGATACATCCGCAATGCACCCTATTGAGCATATATTGGGCATTCTACTATTTACCACTAGGTTTCCGCCAACAGATTTGTCCACGCGTACTACACAAAAAAGGATAAATATTTTATTTTACTGAAGGATATCACTTTAAAACATTTTGAATGGTTCAATGATTACCAATTCTAAAGAATTCTGATGCAAATTTTAGTTGATTGTATGGGCAGCAATCTGAATTTACAAGATATTAAGAACTATGGGAGAACAAATGTTACACTTTTTCGTCCCGCTTTAAGGATATTTCGAAATATTTATTCTAATCGCGCTTACTTCGTAAAGGAAAGCTACCCATAAAAGTACACTATTTTAGGGCCAGTGATTTTAGCTGAACATTTATGAGTAAGGACATTTTTTATACATAAATACACACCGGAAAACACTGAAAAAATGTGGTATACGTGATGTTGCATGTAAACTCTGACGATTATACTGTTTATTTAAAAAGAAGTAGGATCGATACAAGCGCTTAAGTGGCAGAGTACTACCGCTTAAACTTTCTTGGTCACGCATTAATTTCCGAGTTAGTGTTGCAATCACGTCATTAATTATTATGCGCTGTACTCGTGTACAGCAACTTGCATTTTTCATTAGGATGTGGTGACTTGGTAACTTCGAATAAGTTGCAATTTGCTATTCATTGTTTATACAGCTGACATTCGCAGTTGTTTAAGGGAATAGTAGAGCTAACAAAATAAAGTGTTGTTTTTTATCAGAAATGTTATTTTATTAGTATGCTTGCCTTGCCTTCCCCTCTCCCAGCAGGGACACTGAGGATGGGTCCCTTGGACAATGGCTAACTTAGGCGCTGAGAAAATAAAAAACCTATAGTCTATATTCGAAGTAGGTAGGTTCACATTTTTAAAATCAAATATTTGACAAATTAACTTATGTACGGACAGTTTGATTGTTTCCTAAATATCTCATGTATTACAAGCGTTTTATGCATCTGTTAACATGAACGTATCTCATTCTTTCGTTAAATTGAACTCTTACTTTAATTTTATCTGCAAATTATAGTATTTCGTTTACAATAAATATTAATGAAAGCCGAGAGAAAATAAGTCTGCGTGTGTGTATTGGTAATGTTTATTACGAAATAATTACACAAAATGTTATTAAACTGAGTGCGCACAATACGGTGCGTTGACCCTTCGGTGTAATTTTCTAGACTTAATTTAGCATTGTTTGCATGTCGCGGAGGAATAGCCTGATACAGAACTTAAGCAGTGCTTCAGAAAAAGTTGTAAGTAACCTAAATAGATGTAATGTGATGAAGTGACGTCGGGTGAGTGGCTATTGTTGATCTTACTTAACTCACACGCAGAGTACAACGAAACCTTCCTTTTAAAATTTTTTCAAGTAGTGTATATGGTTTACAACGCGGCTTTCGCTTTCGGCACCAACTGTCATCGTCGCTAATGAACAAGGTGCGACAACAAACGCGAGCTAACAATACACGCAATCAACCGTTCTTCCTTGCATTGGAAAATAACTGTACCATGATCGCGTCACTCGTCCGGAATGTTGTGAATAGTGGTGATTTCCTTTCTCCGTCAGGGCATAAAGGGGTTGGAACGAAAAGAACTTTTCTCCCATTGGCTCCTTCCATTCCTCGCCACGCTGGTGTTTATCCCAGCTGATTTTGTGGGCTCGTCTAGTTTTGTTCCGTGCAAATTATAAAATAAAGAGAAACAAAGAGGGTTTGTATTTCAGGCACTTTTATAGAAGACAAAAACGTAAAAGAATGTATCACGAGTTGTGAAAGAAGTTAAAAATTTTGTATTCATCGGGGGACAGCTGTTCATTCAAGGCGTAATCGGGGGAGTGGGGTTATGTTTACCCTTAAGCTACTCATCAATCAGTACTAACATGTTAATAATTCTTAAATTGTGGTATAAATATGTGATCGCTGTAAACTATAATACATTGTAATATATTGTTGAGTAATTTTCCTCTAAGTATTTGTCCTAATTAACACGTGGGTGAGCCCCTATAAGGATAGTGTAACCTCCCTCACTTCCCTTGAGTAAATGTTAACTCCCAGCTTGAGTAATTTCTGGGTACTTCAGTGCTGAGCTACACACACAAAATACCAAAGACGACGAGGTCTTCCGTAGAGTAGCAGAATTCGAACCCCCCCGGGTAAACCAGTGAACAAGTGCTAATAAACTGAGTCGCGTCAGGAGGATGGTCACCAACCATAATTTCGCCACAGAAGCATTATGCCTTGGCATGCGGAGCCAGTGAACGCCCGACAGCGAATTGCAGCTCTGTTTCTGCGCAAGGTCCGTTCCGAGAGACTCGCGGGGCCGATTGGACTATAGTGGCAGGAATCTGAACTATACTCCATTCACTGTTACTTCCAACTTTTCTGAAGCTATGCTTAAGTTCTACTTCCAGGATATTCCTCCACCTCATATAAACAAAGCTTAGAAAATTACAACAGACGGCCAACGCACCGCATTGGTGCACACTCTCTTTGATAATATTTTGCATAAGAATTATTTACTACCAGGCATTACCAACACACCTATTTTGTCCCTGTCTTTTTTCATGTTAATTAAATATTATTTTTATAGACATAATATATAAGTAACAGTTAATTTGACTAAGAATAACGTACTTTTACGTAATAATGTGCATTTTTAGGAAACAACCAAACACGTTATACATGGGGGGTTTTTTTTTAAGGGATTGATTCAAAAAGTGCAAAGAAACCTTGAATGGACTATACTTGGACAGTTTGGTTGAAACAGCGGGCAGTACCAACCTAAGATTGTGGGTTTTCCCTGTCAACTACAGATGCTGGTCCTGGAACAGCATTTATCTAGGTTTGGCGGTATGGATTATTGAATTGATTTGTCGCTGTCCTTGGTTTTTATTTTTCGTCGCTGTGATACATCTCGTGACATTGACTGTGGTTTGGGGAACGCTTTCTTAAGCGGCTCGTAGTCTCTTGCTAGAGCTCACGCTAACCAGGTACTGTTAAGTTTATTGGCACTTGTCTGCTTTGTGAATTTCCCCTGCAAAGTTGCATGATGTATACATGTAAGAAATAATAATGCCATCGTGTTGAACTGTATGACTAACTATGTTTGATAAGTGCATAACGATTTGGCCTTCCCTTAGAGTTTACAACAGTGTTTATTCGCTTAATGTTATACCATCGTGTATGCTAACTGCAAAATAGAACCAAAAAATGTATTGCAAAACAAGAGAAAAAATTTTCAACCAGTACAACCGTACAAAATAGACAAAAAAAAAAAAAAAAAAAAAAAATCTTTTGTTGTTTGTAAGACGAACGTATAAGAAAATACATTAAAATTGTATTTGTAATTCTATCATTACCTGAGGACAGGGACAGATCACATTTTCCGAGAAGTCGCGACTATAAACGTGTTTCTTTGTGCGGGTTGTTTCATAACCGCTGTTGTTTTATTTTGTTTGTAGACGTGTTCCTTCGTAACTGCTTGACAGTTTTATTATTTTTAGAACTGGTTTTTATTTTATATTGGTGTTAGTAATTTTCCCCCTATTAAATTAGATTAATGACAGAAACCAAGATAACTGGATTTTGATTTCCGGCTATGTAATTTTTCTTTTAGCTTTCTCTTTTGCTTAACTGATTTAAAATTTTATTTTATTACATTGATTTTGGTGAATTTAGAAGGCTGCGCTGCTCCAGATTATTTTTATGCCTCTCTGTAAATAGAGAAGTTCGTTTTATCATTTGGTTTCGTCTTATTTTTTATTGGCTGAACGTATCTTCCTCTTCTTTGTTCTGTGGTTTTCGGATTGGTTCTACTATGTAATAAACGAGTGACGTAGCACAGTGAAAACACAATAGGCCACGAATTCGGGAGGACCAGTATTCAAATCCTGGCTTGGCGGTCATGATTTTTGTTTCCCATGGTTTTCCGAAATCTCTTCCGAGGTACAGCAGTGCTGACGGTTTCCCTTCCCGATCATCGGACGGCCATATTGTGTTAACAAGATCTTAAATAAAATATATAAACACAACCTTGAATTTTTTTTTTTTTTAGCAGATAACCTATGGGTTATGTGCAGCAGTGTGGTGATTGTTTTGCAGGTAATGTAATACAGTGTCCGTGTCACGTTTCAGGGTATTTTATACATTAATTATTTAGTTATGAGAGGTCGTCACTTTAGTGTCTGATTATGGCTGTAGGGACAGAGGAAGATGAAGGCTATTGAAATGAAAACGAGTCGAAGGCTTTCAGTTTTGAAGAAGAAGAGTTTAGCAACCAGTCGTTTCGAGAATCGAATAATGTTGTCTCTCAACTGTCGCTGCAAGTAAGGGTGGGCATATAGACATTGTTGCTGCTCCTCCAAATACAGTGGAGTGTAGAGAGATTTGGGCGGCTCTTAACATCGAGGTCTTGAGAGTAGATGAGGGTGAAGTGAGGTAAGTATAGATCAGCGCCGGAATGCAAAGGAAACAGGATATCCCCGAGAATACCCGCCGACCAGCGGCATCATCCGTCACGATTCCCACATGCAAAAATCCGGGAGCAATCCCACCGAGAATCCTCCAAGTACAGATTTTCTTGACGGTACATTCGCTAAGGCCACTGTGTTGGACGATCCCGGTGCCAAAGAAAAGTTATCACACTCTGATTTATGACGAGGCTTTTCAGTGCATTCTTGATTTTACTGGTCACCGGCAATGACCTGCAGCGTCCAGTGTTGCTGGTGTGGAAGAACAGTTGATGATAATGCGGCGTCAAGTTTAATGTCGCTGGATTCCACCACTTATTGGAGTGACAATAAAAAGGATTCTTCTGGTACAGCCATGATCATTGTATGTAGACTGGTTTTCTTCTCCTGTGCATGCTCACAACATTGACTGGCCCATTGCCAAAAGAACGGTCAAAATCACATGAACGAGGAGAGATGAACATGTCTGCTTATATGTTTTTATCAACAGACACACACTTCCTTGTGAATAAAATATACTCATCTAACTTGAATGTATTCTAGTTGCGTGAAAAATACTCTCTGTCTCATGTGACTTGGCAAGATTTTGACAGTTCAACGAAAGTAGCGCTCAATGTTTACTTTTCGTTTATGTATCCTTTCGCCATCAGCTTGTGCGTCAAGTAGAGGTTGTATATTTTATCAACACGCTGTAAGCTAATTGACTTGCCATTGTACTGTATAGTAAATAAATTTTGAGGTATTTATAGACTGATATCTGTCTAAAAATAAATTGGTAGGTTATAAATTAAAAATATAAAACCTTAAAAAAAAATAAATAAAAAAAATTGTTAAACCTGTTTTAATTTGTCCGAGACAGAGAATTTGGGTGATTTGCGAGAATGTAGTTATAGCTATTATCACACTTTGGACGTCATAGCTAATATAACTAGAACTAAAAGTGATTCGGGAAATTTGATTGACAAAGTACTTTTATTCGCCAACAAATAACCAACGACTTTTGATTGCAAAGCAGTAATTCTGCTTTTACTGATACTAAACAGTTCGAGTTGGAAATATGTGACGTGGAATAACGTAAGAATTGATTAAAAACTATTCACGCGCTTCCCACTTTATTCGTTTTATTAATACAATATATAACAACACGGAAACAAGGAAATGGATTTTCAGGAGAACAATATTACGTATAATTTACGTAGACGAACGATTACCGGCTGAATACAAATTACTAGTACTCACTGTACACTAAATATACGTTACTTTAAAAACTACGTAGAGCTCGCGGAAAAATAAAACTATTGGTATCTGTTCGTAAATTTGTTACATATTACACTCGAAAGTTATTCTTTTCTGGCTTGTAATGCTTCGGGAAAGAGCGCACAGATTTCGCTCATGGCATGACAGGGCGAGGTGTGAGCCGTTTGCATTTCTCAACAGGTAGCAGCACGTGGGCCTGCCTCTTGATCCCGTATTTTTTAAATTTTACTTTTCTTCTATTACTGGGTCGACAAGACACGAATTTGAAATAGATTTAATCAAATTATTAGAAAAAAATAATTCAACATTTCCATGCAATATTTTTGAATGCTTTTGAATTAATATCAAGCGCGTATGGAAAGCATGGATGGAGAGTGGGGATACGACGTGAAGAAGGTTTTGAAGTTGCGTTTCATTTGGATACGGATCCTTTTATTGTGCATCTCATTTTGAACACCTATACATTACTACTTTATCACGATTTTGGTTTGGTTTGTAACACTAACATATACTGTTTTGTGACCACGCAAAATAAAATGTATTAATTAATATAGGAACTCTTTCTTATCGTTTTTTTTCTGCTTCTTTGATGTGCGTCGGCAGTGCACTCGTAATTGCCAACGTAATATTAACTTTTGTTCATTCGTGCATCAGCTGATACAGGATTTTATAAATTACACTTTGTTTCGCATACGTTAATTGCCACTCACTGACTGTCAAAATCTCGCCCACTTATGAGACAGACAATATGTCAGGGCAAGTGCACAAACTTTCCAAACACTATTTGTTTTTCATAAACGTTGTTCTAACCTCAAATCTTATCCACATTACTTTGATAGTGCTAATGGCAAAAAAAAAGTAGTCGAGTGTTGGAACACGGAGGGTGGCTATTGCACAGCTGGCACGCGAACTCTACGTTATATTCTTTCAACGGTAGAAACAAAAAACTTAAGGCCGCAGTCACACGGTACACAGAACTACTTAAATTTAGACATGATCAACACTTCATGCAGTTACACTGGCTATGAAATTGTTCCGACAGCGTCACTTATTGTTCAAAGTAAAATCGTTGTGTAAGTGCACCGTGTTACGAGTAGTAATCGGGCCTTAGCTGAGCACCCTGCGTGATCACGCCTTCACTTATTTATCCAGGACAACGGCCGTGATTGCTGAAGTTAGTTATGAAATCGCAAACCACAGAAACCTCCTCCACCGGCCAGTAAACGGGGACAATGCAGCCGATATGAGGCAGTGTGTAGTCTGTGGGCGGTGTCTTTTGTCGTCGGGCCATTGGAATGAAGACCACTGAATATGGGTGTGTCCGGGCGTCAACTTCCGCTATCTTAATCAGCCTTCGGAATCATGAACAAGGTGGGGACTCTTCAATTAGACTTCGCTCAGAATTGGGCTGGTTAAATCTTTAAAATTTAATCTAAATAATATACTTCAGTATATTTGTAGAGCTCCCCCCCCCCTCCACGCACACTTCATAATGTTTATATTGAAATAATCTTGTAGAACATTTATGTTAAATAAGCCCCTTTTATACAGTTTTCATTACATAAATCTTATTAATAACTTGCATTGCCCCTATAGCCTCGTTAAGGTATGATGATGAACCATACAATCATATCATAACCACCGGAACGAATACTTACGTACTCGGGTCGCGTTCTCATTGGCTACTACGGAGTAAATAGACAATATAAAGAAATGGCTCGAATTGGCGGGAATTTCTGCACTCGTTGAAATGAATAATAATAATAATATTAATAATCCAGGTAAAAAACAGTATTCGCTGTACTATTACAGTAAAAAATACGGCAATGTGTTAAAATTAATAAAATACGCAACCTTAATGAGCGGTAGAAGCGATTATAAATAATTATGGAAGGGTGTTTTTGAGGTTAGGAATTATTTTTGTTTGCGTTCAGTTATTTAGGTGTAACCACTGAAACGAGTTCCGTTCGCAGACGTGTACGATCATGGCTGCCGAACGAATTCACAATAAACCCGCTTAGAACTATTCGAGCGACTGCGGCCTGAGGCTGGACTCACAATTGTCCGTCGCATCCGTCAGTCGCTCGTCCGTTCGGCAGTCACCCGTCTGTCGTTTTCGTCTATCGTGTTGAAAGCGATTCACAACAATCCGTCGTCCGACAATCCTTCTGTACGGCAAAATTCCAGTGTGACAACTTAACATCGCGATTTTTCTTTAGTTGGAGAAATATTTTTGTTGTAAATACATTTTAAAGAGAGAAACATTTTAGGGAAATAATTTTTTAAGTGATAAAAATTTATACAGAATTTTCCTTATATTTTAAAATTCTGCATTTACTACCAAAGATATATAAACACTTAGCCACTGCCTTTCATTTTATTTCAAAGTGCGTATTAGCGTCTAAAGATCGCCTAAATAAGGGCCCGGTGCCCAAAGCCCCACAGTACACAGCCCCTGCCGCCGACCCAATGATTTGAGAAAGTGTCAGGGTGCATTTGCTTCACAAACACCTAGTGAGTTATGGGAGGTTCGGCTTCCGGTCTCACAACACTAAATGCCATCCGGTGGCGTATGATGGTTCGGCGGCGGAGCGTCTAAAGAATGTCGTCAGAAGGAGGTGGCTTATCTGTCAGTCAGTCGAAAGTTGATGTTTGGTAAATATTTAACGATTGGACGGATAGAAAAAAAAAGTTGCCCTGCGATTGGTTGAAGATTACGCGACCGCCGGACTGACGGACGACTGACAGACGAATGACGGACGCGACGAACTATTGCGAGTCCAGCCTTAGGAAGGCTACCAGAAGCTCTCAATTGACATCGAACCAGCGTTGGCGGACAGCGGACGCACCCAGCGTTCAAATCACCACTTCCAGTGAGTCGGAGTCGAAGAAGCTGTTAGATGTTTGAACAGTTCTCCAGCGATCGCAACAATGGGTTGTCAGGTGGACGTAGTAAGCTGGCCGCCGGACGACGTTCGTGGTGCGACTTGAGTTGGAGTCTGCGCGCGCGGCGGCATACAAAAGCCCTCGAGACGAGCCGAGTGATTGCAATGCGACTCGGGGCCCCTCGTCGCGACGTCTGTCTGCGTGACACATGACCGAGTGCCACTTAGTGCGCCGAAACGTCTCCGCTCCTCTATTCTTTTCCTCTTCCCCCGGCCTCCTCTAACAGCCGCGCGAGGACACCAAAACAAGTCACGCAGTCTTTTAAAAGTAGCGTTACAAAACTGGTCTGGAACAAATGACGCCTGCCTGGAAGCGAGGTAATGGGAAGGGTGGGCTTTTCTCGCTGCTTCAAATGTCATTTAACACTTTTGAAAGCCGTGCTTATTTTCTTGTACTAGCTAACTGCGTACCCTTCCGCTATTTGTAAGATTTAACATTGTTTTGTCCTAAAGATCGATAATTGCGTATCGATTTTGTACGATATGTGTAAAAAGAAAACACACTTATTTTGGTCACTAGTAGATTAAAAAATGTTACTTTTTAAAAACCAGTTAAGATATGCAACCAATTTTAATTTCGCTTACAACTTTAACTGAAGTACCTTGAAATAAGCCAAACAATAAATACATAAATTAAAAAAAAAAAAAAAATACAAAACAGAAATAAAAACCTAATGGAAGCAGGGATTTTTTTTTTTTCAAATTTGGATTTCAAAAAGCCTTAATTACTCCCAAATAAGATACATAAGTGAGGAAGAGAGTTGTGCCGTTCCTCTGCGTGAATTATATTAAAATATTCGTTTACAGCAGGGAACCGACGTTACACAAAATCAGTTCTTTCACCTGGCTTTGTCTCTGTTGATTAATAGCCCAGTTAGAGTTGTACCTGAAACGGAAAGATACATTCCAGATGTAAACTCTTTATTTCTGCACTATAATATTCAAACACTTATTGCGTAAGAACAAAAAAAATTTCTGCTTTATTTGTTAAGTGTAATTATTGTCTTCCATTTTACAATACGGAACAGGAAACTTAATTCTTGGGCCCAAACGACTTTGGAGTTCGCTGATAAACCATTTACGAGGCATATGAATTAAATCAAATACTTGGTTTATTTGTCGAAAAATATGATAAACTAACAAAACTACGTGGAGTTGCCCGGGTATGAGAAGGTAATGAGAGATACACGACCCCGTTTTAGAAGTTTCGGGGCAAATGTGGGTTTGTGACCCAATGGGAGGCTGGGGTAAATTTTGGCCTACACAGTATTTTAATTTGGGCACCGAAGGGCATCCTTGCCAAATGTATTCAAAATCCGTCGAAAGGTGTAGGATTGTATAGAAAAACCATACTATAAATACAGACTTTGACTTATATACATGGTTGAAAAATGATTTTTGTTGTTTTTTACGTTTATTTTGCAGTCTAAAAATAAGTTTTGTATCTGCTTTAGTATCGCCACATGTTCTCTTACTTCACTACGAGCGAAAAACCGTACAAAAAAGTATGTCGACGGCGGGAAAAGAAATTCGAGCTACATTTATAGTAATTTCAAAATTTTAAGACAGTATTTCCTATAACGCGATTCGTTCTGATCGGCGGGCGTTACATTTTTTTTCTATAGGTAGTGAAATTAAAGATGACCATCTTCATGCCAAGCTAAACCGAGGTAACGCTGGTTATGATTCGTCAAAAGCTGGTTGCACACATTAATGTTTAAAACTACTAGTCTGGGCTCGAGAACAATGTGGACTGTATTTTAACGAAAACATTTCCAGTTACAACTTACCGATACGAAAAAAAAAAAACCCAAAATGGTCTTGTAAATTCTGGCAGCGCCTCTCCAGACCAATGGTACCACCATCGACAGTGTTGCCACAATGTGGCGGGAAATTTAAACTAGTTCAAAGAGACCTATGGTGCTGGGTACGAACCTCAGCGACGCGCACAACGCTGTCTGTCCCAGGGTGGATCTTTACTATTCTGCCAAGCTTCCACCCCTTGGAGGGGGAGGGGGTGAGAGTTTTGGTCTTTTCGCAAAACCAAGCTGCCTTCAGCTGTGTTGTCTTCCTCACTGGTCCACTTAACCTTGGGCTGGAGATGACGGAGAGGTACTCCACATGTCACCGCTTCCAAAACGACTGGTGGATCTGTTATATGAGTGTCCAGTTCAGGCAATATATGGGCTGAACCCATTGTAAGAAAGTGACTGGGAGTTTATGCAGAGAAGTAATTAGGATCACTCGGCAATGGACACATAGGTATAGAATTAAGCATTATTTCAATCTGGGCTAAAAAAAAAAATTGTTGCCTGTAAAGTCGGTTTTACGGGCGAAGATTTTACGTGACAACGTAGTGCTGCGCGCGCGGCAGACCGGCTCCACCGCGTCGTTCGTCTTTGGAATTGCTTCCATGCAAGGTGGCTTTCTCCTTGGCCGGCTCGGCTCCCCTCCTGTTTCCTCCCCTCATTTCCCTCCCTTGATTACCCCTCCTCGGTGACTCATCGTAACGTTACCGAGCGTTACACTTTTTCATAAGTGACTCCCAGCCGCAACCTAATTTAAGACGTTGTCACGTCAAAAAAAAAAAAGTGCTCAGTTATTCATATGTCAGCAACTGGGTCCCCTCCACTTTCTTGAGAATGGACTTGACAGATTAGATAGCCACCTCTCAAAGTCAACCGAAGTGAGGAGCTGCTGGAGGGTTGAAGTGCCAGGTAATCTTATGCTCTGCTAAACTGTCTAAAATCTGATTGCGAGTGTCACTATCAGCAAGAAATGTTTGCACTTCTTCCAGCTGATGGCTGGCTCCAACAAAGGTAGTGCCACAGTCACTGTAAATGTTGGCACATTGTTCATATCAAGTGACGAATCTCCTAAAGACTACCAGAAATTCTCCTGTTGATAAATTTGAAACAAGCTCTAGATGTATGGCCTTTGTTGCAAAACACATAAACAGGTATATGTAGGCCTGCAACACACGAAGCTTTCAGAGTCTATCCATGGTGATGGAGACGGAACTTCCGTAATCGACTCCAGAGTTTATAAATTGCTTGTATGGTGCACCCTTTCAACTGGAATACATCCCATGATAGGTGTGAGGGGTTTGGGACGAGTTAAAAAGCAGCATATACCTACATTTATGAAGGCGGCTGCGAATGAGATTCCTGGTGCCAAGTACCCAAAATTCTCTTTGAAGCAGTGACTGCAGCATCTGGGACTCTGGATGAAAAAACTTTAAATGAAGCTCATCAATCAGCAGCAATGCAAGTCGACAATTTTTTGGGAAGAGAATTGGGTGTTTCTCCTTTAACTGCAATTCAGACCTTGGCAATCGACCACCTACCTTCAGAATGCCTTCTGAATCTACAAAAAGAGCCCGCTTCTGGATGGATGTAGGACAAGGTTGGTGCATAGCAATACGAGCAAACTCTTCACCGAATTCTATTTTCGATATCTTGATTAAGACATTCAACGCCCTTTGCATCTCATCCAACTGAACTGGACCTGTGGTAGGTGACCCGCCTGCACCAACTGCCTGCCTAAATCTGCAACACAGTGCGACTATTCGATGTACCTTATTTGATTTTGACTCTTTCCAATAAGTCCAGGAATGGTGACTTTGTCAAGGTAGCCTGCAGCAGGATAGTTAGATGCTCTTCATTGCACGCGGGCCTAGAATCATAATGTGTACTCTGTGGCCAATGCTTCTTATCTTCTCAGATCCCGGCAGGTCCTGACCACCAAAATTGATGCTATACATGCTGTGCAAGAGTGAGGCCATGAGAGGCAAAATCTGCTGGATTTGGTTCAGTCGGAACATGATGCCACCAATCGACAGAGGTGTAGCTCTGAATTTCACTTACGCTGTTCCCGACAAAGGTTTTCCACACATGTGGCGAAGCCCTTATCCACGAAAGTGCAACTGAAGAGGTAGTCCAAATATGTGTCTTTTCCAGGGACAAAATCGATGAGTATTTATCAAACACTAAGCGCAAGTACCAAGCTATAAGTGCAGCAGTGCAGAGCAAAAGGCGAAGAAGTGTTACTCTGTTGAGAGGAGCCACCTTAGATTTAGAAAGCAGCAAATTGGTAGTGAGCACACTCGAGCAACACACTTGTCAAAAATACACTACAGCAGCATACCCCTTCTCTGAGCTATCAAAGAAACCATACAGTTCAAAGGTGGAGTCTGCACTGCTAATGGTGATACAGTGAGGAATGGTTAAGTTGGAACAGCAAAACAACTAATTTCGAATTGTTTTCCACTTCGCAATGATGTTGGGAGGAGCCGGGCAGTCCCAGTCCAAACTTTCCAGCCACAGCTATTGTATAAAACGCTTGGCTAAGAGTGTCAACTGTGACAACCTTCCCATTGGGTCAAAAACCCAGACTGTTTACGAAAGAATTCCACGTTTTGTTAGAACCAGGGGTCTCGGTTGAATATCTTAACCGAAAGTGTTTGTGCTGGGATTCTAATGCAGCCCAAGAACCTTGATATATTGATCTTCATCAAAAGAGGAGTACATACCCGAGAGTTGCACATCCTCTGGACACAAGACTTCCAACACAGCAGGGCAGTTACTGGTGAACTTGCGAAGCTAGAACCCTCTTCGCGAGAGCAACTGTTGTAGTTCCTGTCTCAGTTTCACAGTAGAAGTGACATGATTGGTTTCCATGACCACATCATCGACATAAGTGTTAGACAACAAAACACTTGCAGCACTCACAAAAACTTCCTTCTCATCTTCTGCTAGCTGATGCAAAGTTTGGAAAGTGAGAAATGGGACCGAGCTAACACCGCATGTAACAGTTTTAAGACGGTACAATTATAGAGGTTGATCTTCAGACTCCCTCCAAAGGATTCACTGGTTATCTCTATGTGCATCAGTGACCAGAATTTGATGATACATTTGTTGTATATCACCTGTAAATACAATCATTGGTGTTCGAAACTGAAGCAACACTTCTACTATGTCCCTTTGAATGTTAGGTCCAGTCAACAATACATCATTCAAAGACAAACTAGAACTGACCTTCACAGATCCATCAAACACAACTCGAAGTTTGGTGGTGGTACCATTAAGCTTGTGCATACAGTGATGTGGGATGTAATAGGAGTGACAGGAATTCACATCGAACTGCCAACACAGCTCATATGACCTGAGTTAATATAATCTTACATAAATGAAACATAACTTGCCTTGAGCTCTGGTTGGCATTTAAAACGATGCTCGAGTGAATGGAAACGACAAAGTGCAGTGAGTAGGAGTCTTGAAGGGAAGTCTTGAAGGGAAGGGCAACACTGTAGCTACCATTTTCATTACGAGCATAGCCTTCTGCAAACAACTTTTCGCAGAGGAGATCATCTAGTGATGGTGTAGGTTTATCAGGAGGCAATTCTTCCAGTTTCCAAAGTCGTTCCACAACAGTGTCCAGTGATGGGCTTAAACTGGAAACCACAAGAATGATTAAATATGTGTTGACTGCTAATGAGGCAAACCACTGTCGACCTTTCCCATTACGATCCAGCCAAAGTGCATGCACAGAGCTACTGGAGTACCAAGCGGTCCTTCACACTTGCTTCCTTTCAATAAGTAGGGAAAAAACTCTGCACCCAGCAGCATGTCAATTGACCCTGGAGTCGTAAAGGCTGGGTCTTGAACTGAAGATGGGCAAGATGGCTCCAGGCTTGGGGGTCCACAGGTGTAGATGGGAGGTGTCCTGTTGTGTGAGGTAGCACACAGGCATCTATTGAAAATACTGCCCCTGTTTGCCTACAAGATTTTAGCTCACAAGATACCATACCACGAGCAATGTTAAGTGGTGCCTGAGAGAGCCCCTGAAGTTGTTGAGTTTTATTCATACAAGGGAAACCCAAGCGAGATAAGCAGTTTTCAGAGATGAAATTGCCTTGAATACCAGAGTTCAGCAACACTCTGATGGGTTGGAAGGCCCCTGACACATTTTGTACATCAATTACAGCGTTTGACAGCATAACTACAGCATTTCTGGGTGTCCTCGAAAATGAGGAGCACACAGTCACAGTAGAACTTGTATCACTACTCGAGCTGCTATCGGGCACATTTACGGATTGTCCTGATCCAACTGAGACATTCTCGTGAGTGGATGGTTCCAGAAAGTGCAGCAGATAATGATTCCGTGACTTGCAGTGACGACACGAGACTGCTGAGAGACAGTTTTTGCACTGGTGTGAGGTCTGCAAACAGTTCAAACATAGTTTGAGTTCCTTGACAAGTGCAAATCGTTCACTATGTGACTTCTGTTGAAAGTGGGGGCATTTGTACAACAAATGTGATGTGTTGTACAAGCTGCAAGAAGGGGTAGATTTCACCATAAATACATTGGATGAATGGTAACCTTCAGCCAGTTTACGATCTGCTGAAATCTGCACAGGTTTGATCTTTGAGGGTTCTGGTCTAGATATTGATGCAACTGCTTCCATAGAACGACAATGTTTTTCTAAAAACTGCTCAAAGAACTTTCAAGTGGGGAGCTCAGTGTCTATCGAGGCCATCTCCCACTGTGTTTTAAGTAGGGCATCCAGTTTCTTGCAAAGGATGGGCAGTAAGATTAAGTCCCAGTGCTGCAGAGGAACCATCAGAGTTTCCAGTGCTGCCACATTCTCTGTTACAACTGTCGGCATCTATCGCAGTGAGGTGGGCAATCAAGAGGATACTGTGAGTGTTTCCAGCAGAGCTTCCACATGCAAAGAAACAATTGATCTTTTGTTCGAATATCGCTCCTATAACAACTTCCACACAACATCAAAATTATCATATGACATAGGAAATGCCTGAATCATACTTAATGGCTCGCCATTCAGGGACAACTTTAAATAGGACAATCGTTCGACTGGAGTTAGTTCGGGGTGATCAGTTACAAGGGCACTGAAGAAGTTAGAGACGTTCACCCAGTCTTTTGCACTTCCATTGAACTGTGGCAAGGAGATCTTGGGAAGTGATACATGTACCTTCCATGTGCTGGTAGCTACTGCCTTTGCTGCCTCCGACTTGCTCACAAGAGAGTCTACCATTGCCATAATATCTATCGTAGTATTGATCTTCGAAGTTCAGCATGCGGGCTGCATGTGCGTTTTTATCGAAGCCTGTCGGTTGTTCGGTTGCCATTTCTACAGTAATGCAATGTGATTCAAAGTTACGTTTTATTTCCAACAAATCTCGCACGGTTGCATGGAATAAAAAACTTTTGGACGGATATGTACCAACACACTTGGCGAGGCCAAGCACGCGCTTGAAGCGTACTTTGGACAATTGTTGACGCACTATTGCTGCTTGAGCATCGCCCATGATTAAAGTTGCTGCGATGTGCAATAACGTGTCCACAAACTAAGTATCACAACACAAGAGTTGTGTGTTTATGGGCGTAGTGCAGCAAAAACCGAAATATGGAAAACACCTGGCGGGAAAACATACATAATCTATCAAAAACACGTGATCGTGGGACCAATATTCTAACTGCAAACGGTCGATGGCATCAAGTGATAATAATGTACGTACCATTCACGTTAGGGGTGGAATACGATGGAAAACGATGGAAAAAAAACACATAACCAAATCCAAAACAAAGGAACTGACGAAGCCAAGTAACGCACGCAACGAACAAAGAAAACGGCTTTCACGAGCACAGAAACACGCTATCCCAAGTCAACAAACTGTGGTAATGTTCACTGTTTGTTATAATATACAACCCGGGTGTGACTTGAACAGGTTCACGGCCGGTAACCACACTTTTCCATCACGCACGTGCTCACTAAGCAAAGCGAAATCACAACAGATATATGATATACGAGTCCACAACGAACAGAAGAAACATCGATCACACAAACCGACGCATATCCGACCCGAAAGGACCAAATGTCTGGGCTCGAGAACACCGTGGAAAGTGTTTTAACGAAAACATTTCTAGTTGCGACTTACCGATACGAAAACTCAGCCGAATTGGTCTTGTAAATTCTGCCAAGGCTACACGAGATCGATGGCACCACCATCGACAGCGTTGCCACAATGTGGCGGAAAATTTCAACTAGTCAAACAGACCCATGGCCCAAACGCTACTCATGAAACACTTTCTTGTGCCACGCATTAGGTTATCACCACGTCGATTGTGGGCTGGCCCTAAGCTGGTGTCCCAACATACTCCATCATAAAATAAGAATGGGCAAGTTGAGCTTGGGGTCCTCGAGGTACGAGTGGCTAGCTCGCTGACGCAAGCATCTCACCACGGCAGTCCAGGCTCGATTCTAGGAGAGACTACTCTCGATTTCTCGCATGTGGGAAACGTGGCGGACATTGCCGATCTACGTTGGGTTTCCCCGTAATGCTCCCGTTTTCCACACAATGGCATTCCATGCTAAACGGGAGCTAAAAAACTAAACAACTGCTTGTTGAGCACATTGCAAATATCTCAAATCAGTAAGTTAGGTTTCCTTACCCGAACGAAAACTTAAGCTGGAAACATGAGTTCGTTTGACTGGAAATTGAACATGAACATTTCAGATGATATGCCATACACACTTTTTTATGGTGAAATTTACAGTTTTGGAAACCTGTACAGTTTCTTCTCTCTGTACACTATGTGACTTCCCATGTAAGTAAATGATGTTTTTGCAACGCATGTTATTATCGTACGTGTATAAAATTTTTTTTACAAAAATTTAATATTTCCATTTTATTATATATTTGAGTTTTAAATGTAGTTTTTCTTATTCGCTCACACTACATGCTAAGTACTTCAGTCGTAGTTTACGTACAAATATGTATAATTACAGACAGGACTGGTTTTTTTCTTTCATTGGCCAATTTCCAAGGTGTTCAGTTAACCAAGAGACATGCGTACATATATTATAGCATTACGGCAACGCTGGAGCTATTCTCGTAGGAGACGCAGACACACTGCCTGGCCGCTCGCGGGCATTAGCATAATTGTCATCGTTGCAGGCCAACACGAAAAGATTCAGTCCGCCCCCCTCTCCCGCCTTCTCTTACCAAACAACGGAGCCGCCGCAAGACATCTCTAATGGTTCCAGTCACGAACCGCTGCATAGTTATGGAAATATAACTCCGTCTCTCTCCCGCCTTCTTTGTGTACTCGTGAACTTCCCCCCGATATACCTGCTCTCCTATTAATGGCTATTCAGTAGGTCTCCCCCGTAGGAGGCCGGAGTTGTTGCCGCCGCCGATAATGTGGCCACGACGGCCGTGCTCATTCAAGTGACCACTCGAATAACGTTACGGTAGATACAGAAGAATGGAGTTACTTCACTTATCGAACGAAAACATTTACTGGCGTACTTTTGTATTGATATTTGTTAAAATCAAAAACATTTTTAAAATATACCTGAGCGTATGTTTAATATATAAAATAGAATAGAACACAATACAATAGAATGTAATACCATATAATGTAACAAAATGCAATACAATACAATAAAATATGATATGCTGTTCACGCACAGTAAAATATTTATGTACTTGTTACAAACGATTCTTTGGAGACTAGTTGCCAAAGATTTTCTTGCAACTCTACAGATAAAATATTTTTTATTAACAAAAAAATTAATTTAGAAAACATACAAAACTATATATGTAGCTCAATATTTGTAATAAACTCTAAGTCTACATCACTTGCTAGCTAGAATTCAGTATTAGTTTCTCACGTTTCCGGCTAAGATTTTGAGAAATCTAGTCTGCATTATTGGTAGTATTACAAAAATATATTTTTGTACAAATAGAGAATTTTTTTTCAGTGCGGTGAAGCAAGCACTTTTGAAATCAACCTTTGAAAAAAAATAGCTGCCTGGTAACTGCTTACATGCTACTGTTAATACTGACACGTACGCTGCCAGTTAAGTTGGCAGCAGTATCAAGTAAAATAGTTCGATGTCTTGGCGTTGTATTTCACGTCTGAGTAGCATCTTGGAGGTCATGACTTCCATTCTGGCGGCTGCGCTGGGGGCGGGTTGTGGTAATTAATTTTTTCATCCCTACTCCAGGAAAATGCCGGAGGTATACGCAATATGTACCATCCCAATAATCACTTATTTAGCCAAGCTCCTGATAATCATCGATGAGTAAAAAGAGATACAACAGTAATGGTTAGAGACCAGAAAAATTCGCGAGTTCAATGACCTGCAGGCTAGACTCTCTAGTTTTATGCACAAATACGCCGACATCAACCTCACATTGGTTGCCTGCTGTCACAGTAGAAGGCGACGATTGGGCCAGCCTTCTCCAGGAGGTGTCAATCACCGTGTGGACCAATGGCTGAAGTTTTATAAACACACGTGTTTCGAATTCTAGCTTGTCCTGAAATGAATCCGCGAATTTTTCAGGTCTCTAGTAATGGTGCTTGAAAATCTTTCATAGCGGGTCATCAGAGACTGAACCAGGTTCACGCGATATAAGAACGGGAAAGGAATTGGCCACTGTCTGTATGAAGGAACCATCCCAGCATCACCTGGAGTGATTTTCGGATTTTCGAAATACCATGGAAAACAGAATTCAGGATAGCCGGACTGGAGATCGAACCCAGTTCCTATTCAGTGAGAGCCCAGTGTGTTACCTCTGCAACACTTCACATGGCGAAAGGGGATAAAGGTTATTATTGGTCTTCTTATAATTCATGACAAATAGTTTTTATTTGCATATATGTAATATTTGTAAATCGTTACAAAGTCCAGAAGACTGGTAGATTGGTCTGCTGGTAAAGACGTACTGAATGGAGTAAGTGAGTGAGTGAAGAGGTTTTGGCAGGTCTTAACATCGAGGTCTTGAGAGCCGATGAGGGTGAAGTGAGGTGAGTATGGAACAGCGCCGGAATGAAAGGGCAGGAGAAACAGGAGATTCCCGAGAATACCCGCCGAACAGTGGCAACGTCCAGCACGATTCCCAAATGCGAAAATCCGGGGTCGACCCCACCGGGAATCCGACCCGGTTGGCCTAGGTGGAAGGCGAATAGTCTAACCACTACACCACCGTGGCTCCATTATACTGAATGGAGAATCTACTAAAAATTTTAGGCTAGATTCTAGGCAAGATCAATATGTCTCTTGTGAAGAAAACTTCATTCCCAATTTCATGAAGTATTATTTCGTTTCGTCATTTTCGTCAGGGGCACGGAAAGATTTTCAAATTAATGTGGATGGGATGGGGGTGGGGGGATACAAGTTCAGACAGGAATCTAAGAAAGTGAAAACCCATATTTTCTAAAGATTGCCAAAAATTGGACGGAAGAAAAAATAGAAGTACTCTGAAGATTTCCCTCCTTAAAAATATTTTGGTTCTAATCAATTAAAATACCGTTCTCTATGCACTATTTTCTTCTTCAATCATCTTTTATTCGTATATAAAACATTTCTGCTGCAGCACATAGTGAATTATGCTATAACTAAGATTTTTCTAGTAGTTCAGTTCATTAAGGTAATGAGCGTAACAATAATATAATTTTGAGGGGCATAAATATTACGCTGTAGTCCATCTTCAAAATTTGGAGGGAGATACTGGGAACCCACGTATCCCTCTGTTCTTGCGCTACTGACATTAGTATTTCTGAAAAAAAATATATATATCCAACTACCGAATGTATTTTTCCATAACGTCCGTTTTAGGCTAACGAGTACTGCCCTTGTGGCATGGTGCGGCCGCCTTAATTTTTTAAGTTAAATGACAGCTGAGAGTTCATAAATCTTTCTTATTCATGCATACTGAACTCGGGTTGCCCAACTTGTTAGGAAAATGGATAGTCATTTGTTAATTAATATCCAAATAGAAAATTACTACACGCGAGCCAAATCGGTAGGGAATCACCTATTGCGTGGTGCAGCAGCAAGCCAGACTCAAGGTGCGTTTCCAACCAGCTACCGACAATGGTCTGTATCGAAGGGACCGCCACGTGGTTTAGCTACTGCCTACCTGCCGCGCGAGAAGAAAGAGTACTCACGCACTCTGCTCAGATAATACATACATAGACAATAACACTAACGATATAAACCACACACAAAACACACACGAACAACGACACGCCACAACATCAAGTACAAGAACACAGTCGCGTCAAAAGCCCTCTGCCTCCTTCGGGTGGGCAGGGTTGTGGTGTAGGGTTGAAACAGAGGCACCGTTTTTAACCAACTGACATAACAAATATTTAACCATTATTCTTCTTAAATTCTATTTCCAAGCCCCATCAATTTTTTCCTTTGTGTGAAATTTATGTAATCAGATCTGTTAATGACACCGCCTCGGATGGCCATTTGGCTAAGTGGGGTTAAAGTTTTTCAAATTGTCTTCTTCTTGCCTACCTGCCGCGCTAACGCCGCCGTGGGACGTCAAGAGACCTGCACAGCCAGGCAGTTTGCAGCGCAAGACATCCTGAGGCCGGGAGTCTCATTCCGTGGGCCGACCACATGTTGGAACATCTCGAGAAGTCGTGAGTTCCAACCCGGTCGGCTCAACTGGAAATTTATTTTTCCTGGATTGTTTTCCATCGACAACCTCACGTAATTGTTTCAGATATTGGTTAGGTCTTCTGTTTTTGCGTAGAAGTAAATGAAAAATAAATAAATAAATAAATATATATATATATCAGTAGTGCTTCCTCGTTGTGAAGATCGCATTACGTTTCGGAGCACAGCGTGTATGCTGCGTTTGTTGCTGTCGGCGCGTTCACAACTACTTTGTTACGAACTCAGTGTGCTGTACTTTATCTATATGTAGTAATTCCATCCCTCTCCTCGGACTTTCTCCTACAGAGATAATTTTTGTCAAAAGCTACAAATACAGGAACATATATATGCTATACACATATGCAGCAATTAAAATCATTTTTATTTTCTAATTTTAATCATAATTATGTACTATATAAAAATCTTACATTTTCTGCGTTACGCAAATAACAAGAAAAAAAACTCTCTTACACGAATAAAATATCTTCATGCGCGGAGAATACCTGTACCTGTTTTGGAATGCTTTAAATACAAATTATTACGTGCATGTTATTTGAATTAAAACGAGGGTTTATGTATTGTGTAACAATATTGTTTTACATTTTATTAGATAAAAGTAAAGCATTAAATTTAAGATTCATTAATTTTACCAACTTGCTAAATATTTTTAATGAAAAAAAAAATCTACATTCTATTACACCAATACTAATTCTGGTGTTCATTTAAATAAACGCAAATAGGACTGTGAATAAGTTAACGTAGAGTTACAGCTTTCTTCCAAACGCTTAAGGGCGAGTTCATACAAAAGCTGAGGGAGAACTAATCGCAAGGATGAAAACCATTTTATGGTTTCTTCACCAAAATGACGATGGCTTCAAATCAGCATGGCAGATTCAATATTTTTAATTGTGTAATAGAAACAAAACAAATAAATACGGACGCTTAATTACGCATAAGCTATGAACTTACTTCAAATTACTGAAATTTGATAGATTTTTGACTGATATTTTTAAGTAATCACGTTTAAGAGCACGCATGATATACGAACTGGTCTGAATATACTGCTGATACGAAAACTATACCTCGATAACAAAACTAGTGTTTTTTTATATATATAGGTCGAGGCATATTTATTCACTCCGAGAGAACAGGGTACAACTGCGGTGTTTTGCTGCTGTCCCTGTTCTAGATACTCATATTGAAAGACCATACAATTTCAATAATTAAATACTGCACGTATCAACTAAAGTAAAAATGAAAACAAATATTTACGTGATATGGGTTAAAAATATACATGTCAAGAAAGGTTTATGGAATTGCAGAATTAGTAAGTCGTAAAATACTTTTTTTTAAATATTATTTATTTGCATTACACTAAACTTTCATTAGGAAAAATAAAGCATATAATTCTGGCTGAGAGAAAAAACACAGAATACGTCGTGAGGAGGTAGAACGAATTTTAAAATTATACATGTAGTTTACAGTTAACGTTTTAAATCACGTATTTCGGCCTGGTTCAATCGAACGCTTTTTGAAAATACGATGTCACCATTCTCATTTGTTACATAATGCACTCATATTTTCTTGCCAGCGTAAAATTTATGAATCAGTTATATACAATACCTATTCAGTTAATGCGTATTGTCTTACTGCATTTGTCCTTCCCGTGCGTTAAAGTTTCCAAGTCTCACTGATGTTTCACTCGCGCTTACCTTCTGATATTCCCTTATGACACTCAAACTAATGGGCGTCATGTAGTGGCATTTGATAAGGACATACGTTGATGTAGATATTACAAGCGTGGTTACGGAAGGACCCGAGAGGTGGCACTATTATCTATACACAATTCGTCCATTCCAAGGTGGCAGCAGAGATGAATGTGACAAAGACAAAATCTTTGGCTGGCTAGTCTACTCACGGTACGTCTGCGGAAGAAAGTAGTTCCAACGGCGTTTCGTAGTTTTTAAGATAAAACGGAGTGACTTAAATTAATAATTTCACCGGTGAATATATATGTGGTTCAAACTTGGAGATATTTTTGATTGTCATGTTTCAGGGTAAAGACGCACCAAGTAACTAATGTTGTGCAATATGGCGGAAGCGGTGTGTCGGGCTGAAGTGTTACCACGCGCCGAAGAAAATAAAAGACGAATGTCTTTACAAATCACACAGAAAAGAGTGGTGCTTATTTAACATTAAATGTAAATACTTTATTTTATTGCAAAACATGTATAACTCAAATAAATATTGTTTTTAACAGTGCGAAAGCGAAGGGGGCATGATTTACGAGTCACGACTGTGGGGCCGCGGTGGCTGAGCGGTTAGTTTACCAGCCTCCCACCAAGGCGAACCGGGTTCAATCACCGGCTGGGTCACTCCCGGATTTTCGCATGTGGGAATCGTGCCGGACGATGCCACTGGTCGGCCTGTTTTCTCAGGGATTTCCTGTTTACCCAGCTCTTTCATTCCGGCGCTGCTCCATACCCACCTCGCTTCACCTTCATCGGCTCTGAAGACCTCAATGTTAAGAGACGTCCAAATCTCTTCACTCCGCTCCACTCTTCCACGAATGAGGACGTTAGATATTTCCAAATGCAGCGGTGCTGGAAGTGAAGAACAAGTTCCCGGTGGAACCAGCGTTTTCCTCCCCAAACCTCCCCTCCTGGTGGCCGATACCTATTAAAAGGTTATACCAGGAGCACTGACTTTCTACTTTACTTTAAACTCCCACAAACAAATAGCTAAATCGGTTCTTTTGTTTTGCAGGGTAACACCGAGAACTTGCGTTTTTGAAATCCGCCATGCTGGCCGAACAGAATCTAATTTGAAAAACCTAGTGAATTTAAACATACATACCTAACGCGAACAGCGAGATTCCTTCTTTCACGGGAAATTAAGCATGGCGGCACACCCTTAACAAAAAAACACGGCTCAGTTCGCTCGAGTGAAGACTGGGCTAAGATTTGGGAGACAAACGGTAAACCAGTATTGTTCCCCCCACCTCCTTGCCCAGCGAGCACGAAGAGCACAAATCTATTCCACACTGCAGACTTTCCGAACCGTCACATTCATGGATGTCAGTAGGAAGCAAGTCATGACCAGTATCCAGACGGGCAGGAAGAGTTTCCCCGGGTTGAGCCGCTGACGCAATGACGCACTCAACTTGCCAAGGGCCTCGTCGCGATTCTCTGCCACCGCCCACTGATCACTCCCGTCTTCGTTCCCTCGTCTTTCCTGTTCTTGTTCATCTTGTCTCCAGTAGGTGCGATCATCGTGGCAGAGAAAGGGAGAGTTTCCTTGGGCATGTGCAGCATCGCGCCAAGCACACTCATGCCAAGGCCTCGTCGGGATCCCAGTCTGGTGGAAGTGAAGAACAAACGGCTGACTTCCCCACAGAAACTTTTGTAATGCAAACCTTCGCTTTTCACGAACACATGACAAGAATCTATAAAAAAAAAATGGAAGCCACATGCGTATATTGATGTTGTTGCTGTACAGTAACTAAAACATCCCGAAAAAATAGAAATGACTCATTAATCATGTTTTCATTAGTTTGTACATTATGAGTTGATATCAGGGGCTGACTGGTAGCCTAACATTGATATATCAGACTGAGAAGATGGTATACGTGCATCATTTTAAAACCAGTCTTGAAATATATATTAAAAGCGAAATACAGTCTATCAGATATGGCATCTCACGAAGTGGTCAGACAAAATCGAAAGTTAGAATTCAGTTACTATTTGATTGGATTTAATTATGTAAGATTTGAAATAGCTGTCGAATTTTCTTGCTCTTCGAAAACTACATGTATGTTCTTTTTAATGTGAAATTTAAATATTTCTTGGGCAACATATAAATATAAAAGAGACGTTTCCTCACAATTTGACGTAGCCAACACTACTTTAAAGGAGGATATTTTCCAATTTGTTACAGAATTTCTTTAAGAAATGGTTTTTAGTATCTCAGAACAACACTATGAGCTTTTAAGTAGCACTGCCACCCGTTGTTGGTCATTAAAGTTAGTAAAAATTACTTTTTTTTTTTGAAACTGTGGAAATGAAATGATTGTAGACTCAGATATTAACACAACTCTGAATATTTTTTTAATTCTAGCTTGCACACGGGTAAATTGCACGTTTTACAAGCGAATTAGCAATGCAAATATGTGCATGGCACGATTTTATTAATCGTGATTGCGCGTGGCTCTTCCTATAATCTAATAATGTTGAAAAAAAATAGTTCGCGTGCGGTTAAAAGTTGCTTCAATTCGCGTTCATACAAAAGTTACTTATATGCAATAAATAGTAGCAAAGAGTCCCAGGATGCAATTCGTGTAGACTTAACTCGTTGCACACTCCAATAATTTTCGTAATTGACGGCATTTCCTTTCATTTCGTCCTGGGGATTTTTTTTCGCAAGAGGCAGGTGGCCTGCTTGCCACATGCGTGAGTTGAATTTTTTGCTGTCACCTGTGTAATTAGTTTTTTTTTTCTTATTTCTCCCGGAGGCTTGGCTGCAGCACCATGTGGCCTGTGGCAGAGCAGAACTTCAAGGTCACAGGGTCGGCAGCGCCAGAAGATGAGCACATTCTCTGCCTTCTGCACTGCCTCTGTTACACTGTCAGATTTTCGCCTTCAAATATATTCGACAATAAAATTTGAAAACGAAACACGACCATAAAATTTTCCCATATCACATAGTTAGTCAGATAATCTTGAATATGTTTGACCATTTGTCACATTGTTACATTTTTCCTTTGCAAACTTGTCTCGGTAATTATTTCTGATAATTTTAAAAGCAGATAGTGTACCATGCGCAGTCTAGTATAACATACGTTTTTGAATCTCGTGATTTATTTTGACTTTCAAGCTAATTTTTAATTTTATTAATTGGGAATATTTGTTTTGCGACGAAATTAACTGCCTAATTTCTAACATTTGGGTTCAGAAAGATTTTATTTACTGTTACAAGACGCCTGAGGGGCGTATCCGAGTTCATAAGGGATGGAGCTGTTAATGAAAATGAAAGAACTAAATTTGATTTCTCATTTATTCACACAGCTGTTATGTGGAGCATTAATCTATCTATCTCCACAATCACTCTTTTTATTTCTCAGTGATCGTTATATGTAATGACAATTTTAACTCTAATTAACGTCCTTCTTAATGTCTCTGTTTGGTTATAGTAAATTAACTCATTCTCACCAGTAACACACTTTCATTCTGTCTGTTGCCATCATTTTTAATGAGTTTCAATCATGCACTTTGTCCAATAGTCCAGCCGGCCAGTCGTACTCTTCACTGCACCGATGCTCGCAGTCGCAGATTTTCCTCCTGATGGTCACTTCTCTCGCGGCTCGTTTCGCTCGTCGTCTATCGCTGAAACTCCAGCCACTCATCCACTCAATAACTCCCGGCCCGGAGGCCCATCGCACTATTTATATTCTTCTGTCCTGGAAAGTTCGACGCACCTGGAGTCATGCCGACATAAACTAGGGCAGTATACCACTAGGAAATTCTTCAGATAAACGCAGAATCTCAATACAACCAAGGTCAGCAGCGCGCGCAGCAAAACGGTTTATCGCGTTGGCTCGCTTCTTTGTAACAGATACGTGGTTCTTGGTTCCTGCCATTCAAAACATCGCTTGTGACTCGCCGTCGCTATCATGTAACTGCTCTGTCCTTCACTTCCACTCTCTCGCGCGGGACGTAGCAGCGAGCGCATAACAATACATTATCTCCACGACGTCATTTAGTTTCCAAATATTGTTTATCATTTAAAAGTTTCGAGGGATGGGAAATTATGGTTTTTGTTGTGCGCGATTATGATTAACTGAAATCATCAAACATTAAATACATTTTAGAACTTGTACAACATGAAAAATAGTTTGATTGAAGTTGGAGCTATCCAAGTTTTCAGAGGAACGTGGTGGTACTTACGGCGTTTCGGTGATGTCACAGACTTCTAGCATTCTTTTAACCAACTTTAAAGCAATCTGACGAAGATATTTGACGGTGTTACAGGGGCTTGATTCATAAACGACGGTGGTCGTAATCTACAGAAGTGAATACGACGTCTCGCAACGGAAACTTCCGTAACTGTTTGACAGACTTCGCTCTTACTTTTAGCCAGCAAGGTTCATCCATGGACTTACTCTCAGTCAGCGGCCTGCGTCGGTGACCTCGCATTATTTTAAAAAATCCGAGAAAGAATCAACGAAAATATTTGCGGACGTGAACGGTTAATATATGGAAATGCAATGCGCAATGACGAAACAATAACTGGTCCCAGTACTTGCAAGAATAAAACCCAAAAACACTCCCGATTTCCTGATACTAAAGTGGTAAATTCTTGGCTATTGTTATAATTCCAAATTTAAAAAAAAAGTGCAACACCCACGTGATGAAAACAAAACTTTATTTTGCGTTACACTTTCATTAATCATATATAATAGTTACTTTTTTTGATTGTTCAGCTTTATTTGGGAATGTTACGAAATGTTTTAGTTCGTAACTTTTCTGTCGACCTTATTGTAAACTTTAGACCGAAAGAACACATTCAAACATTAAATATTAAGAACATAAAAATAAGTCAAATTAAGCTTAGCAAATCTTCTAACCAAATATTGTAAGTTTTTAAGTAAATTTAATTTTATAATTCCGTGTTTCACTGTTCATACCCAATGTGTCAATTTATGAACGAGTAAATAACTCACAACGCTCGGGTTTTCAATGGTTTTCTCATTAACCTATGAACAGGCTAGGAACACAGTTCGATCCCGTGTCCCAATGGCTTGGTAGTTTCTGGTTGGTATTTTTCACGTTGCTACGACGAAGGCGTTGTCTTGGTGTGGGGATTTTCTCGCGGTACTCACATTTACCTTCCCATCTTCATCACACAGCAGATCAGTACACAGAGATGAAATGCTGTGGCGGTTCATTTGAAGTTGACGTAACCACTCGTTCATTGGCTGCGCGAGACTCTGGAACGAGCCTTGTGTTCAATTGGCTACTGAGTTAACCTGCTGACTGTGCTACCGGCTGGCGAGTAAATTACCAGGCGCTGATTTGAGTACGGCGTCGGGATATGTTGCTGGCCAGTGATGCCATTTTGCTGTGTTATGTGGCTGAAGTTCGCGGCGTAATAGCATTCAGGTGCCAAAATTGACTTTCTATATTTTCGGAATATCTTATGATTATGTGGTATTACATCAAATAGTAACGTGATGGAAGTATAAAAAAGAAGGAAAATTAATTAAAAAAAATTAAAATCACCAAGTAATGAGAATTTATAATTTATATGTTTTGTAATACAAATTTAAAATTTTTGAATAATTAGCATGTTCCGCTACAGTTAAAGTAAGTTTTTGATGTAATTAGAACAAGATAAAGAAATTTCATATAAATTATTTAAATGGTTCGACCATAATTTCTTTTAAGATTTAAAACAAAATTTAATTTTAAAATAGTTAGAAGTGATATCCTATCTGCAGACGAACAAAATGTCAGACTTCCAAGAAATTTTGTTGTGGTGTTCCTAAGTGTTCAAGAAACACTCCCACTGAAATCAAACATTGTTTTCGTATACATTTTTACAATTTGTTTGCACAAAATTTAAGGTTAAAATACTTATAAATATTTTTAAAAAGGTAGGTGAAAGTTATTTTTGAAATGATTTGACATTTTTATTAATTTTTAATTGATATTATTCCACAAAATCATAAAATATCTTAAAAGCACAGAAAAAACATTTTAGGCACTTGAAAAGACTTAAGCGGCTATTTCAGCTTTGTGTTCTTACGTGCTTTGTGTTTTCATTATGCTTCTGTTCCAGGCACATTTATTATCACCAGGTCCGATTCCCAGGCTGGCCGGTAAATATGTGTGTGTTCCTCGGGCATAGACGGAGACAGAAAAAAAAATCGCGAGTTCAGTAACATGTATGCCAGAGTCCATATTCGTCTATATACTCAAAGAAATATCAACTGCTTATTGGGATGCTTGCTTCCCCAGCGAGGAGCCGTCACTGGGGCTGCCCTTCGTAGCCTGTTCGTTATTGGCTCACGAGCCCTCGAGGAGGTGTCAGAAAGGTCGTGGGCCAAATGCAAAAGTAAGTGAGCGAGCGAAGAAATTTGGGTGGCTCTTAACATCGAGGTCTTGAGAGCCGATGAGGGTGAAGTGAGGTGAGTATGGAGCAGCGCCGGAATGGAAGGGTTGGGGAAACGGGAGATCTCGGGAAAATCCGCCGATTCCCACTATTCCCACTTGCGAAAATCCGCAGTGAACCGGCCGGGGATTTAACCCGGTTCACCTTGGTGAAACGAAAAAGCAGCACGAACATACATGTATTCAGTGTTCATATTTTCCCGAAATGAACACGCGAATTTCTCAGATAGTTGGGTATAGGGCAACCGGCCCTGTTCGACGTAAGCTTCTTCTTATCCATACCCCAGCTTAGACGGGGAACACGAAGCAGATGTCATAACCACATTTCTGCCAAGGTCACGTGTGTTCGCCGTGTTGCTGCTGCACGGACTGCGGTGCCATATTGCGAGGATCCACGCGATGGAGGGAAGGTTCCAAGACAAAGATAATGAGTTCCCAGCAGGTGAATCGAGCATTTGGTTGCCGGCACCTGGCAGCCAATTACGCTCTAATGAACCGAGTCCTGCGTCGACTTCAGGGAATCTGGCCGCCAACTGCTGCCCTCAACGCCGAACGTGAAATCTCAGTCTGAGGCGAGGACCCCGGACAACAAGGACACAAAGTACTATCATTTATGCTGGCAGACAGAAAGACGAAACTTCTCTCAGCTGCACGACGGCGAGGTACGCCTCTGTTTTGTAGTGGATTGGAGAGGTCTTGAGAGGAGAGCCGATGAGGGTGAAACGAGGTGGACGTGGTGCAGCTCCGGATTGCAAGGGCGAGGGAAACGGGAGATCCCCGAGAAAACCCACCGAACAACGGCATCGTCCGGTACGATTACCACATGCGAAAATCCTGGAGCGACTCCGCCAGGAATAGAACCCGGTTCGTCGTAGTGGGAAGTAAGCGCTCTAGCATTTATTTGTAACAACGTCATGAAGCTGGATCGTGACTCCTGTCTCTTCCAGGCGAAAGCCAGGAAAGAACTTCCAAATGCGTCGGACATTGTGAAATTGGGTTATATTTATTTTTTAAATATAAAATTGTTGAGCCAACTCAGTGGAAATTCTGTTGATGATCTGATACATACTGGTAAAACAGTGGGAATCAGCATCCGGGGCAATGTGTTTACTGTGAATCATTACAAATCGTCGTAATGTTAGTAGTGAAGAGATTTGAGTGACTCTTAACAACGTCTTGAGAGCCGAGGTGGGTGGAACGAGGTGTAAATGGAGCAACTCTGGAATTTAAGGGCGGGGGAAATAGGAGATCTCCGAGATAACTAACCGAACAGCGACATCGTCATGCATGATTCCCACATGCAAAAAACCGGGAGCGAGAACGCCGCGAATCTAACCCGGTTCGCCTTGGTGGGAGGCGGCCGCTCTAGTCGCTACACCACCGCAGTCTTCGTCAAGTTAGTGAAATTTGATCGTCAAAATTATTTTAACTATATAAACAATTCCAGAATTTTTTTTCTTTATAATGTCACGACTTTATAGCGGAAGGTTACTGGGGGCGGGGGGCGTCTTTCACACTGTACGAAACCTTCATCGAAAGAAGACTAGTACATAACCCAGACTTTAAATAAGAACCTGTTGTCAAAATGAATCTTTCTGACCTTAGCTGGAGAAGTAAGAAAGAGGCTACTGACTTCTCTAGCTGAAGGTCAAGGAAGCTATTCCAATAACAGTCGAATGTTCTAAAAATTGGATCACTGACTTTAATCAGTAATATGCCTGGTCCACTTGATTGTTAATGACGGGATGTTTTCTGATCGTTGGACCACTTTCGGTACACCCTTGACACCATGATAAGTGAGAAGCTAAGCAGAACTACCGTTTAAGTAATGTTATGTCCATCATGTCTTGCACCTGATGTCTGCACTGTCACGTTCAAAGTCTGTTAAATCATTCCTTTTTCTTGTTTTCGTTACCATTTATAAGCTTTAGTGATACGTGTTTCAAATACAGTAGCCTCTCGGCCACATTACTTTTATATTTTAACACAGTGCTCTTAGACAAAGAGCCATCCAGCGCTTCGGCCACCCACTCGGCAGGGAATAGGGATCACGCCCTCTCATCGCAGGTGTCGCAGCCATGCACCTAGGTAACCAAATCCAAAGCCCCGACTTGATGCACAAGTATGGCCGAAACCACCCTTCCAGAAGGTTCTGAGACCCTCGTACTCAGACACCAAGCGTGTGGTTCTGGCCGGGGTACTACCCGGACCCTTAGTGTCTCTCCAGGACACAACCAGAGCGGGTTGCCGCTCACCACCCGGTCTTTCTTAGAGAGGGGATCTCTCCAGACCTCCTCCAGCATACGGAGTTAACCACTTTCAAAACAAGTCCAACCTCTAGTGATCGGTACACCAGAGAGAACCTCTGGTGGAGCCAACCCGATCAGCCTGTGCTACCACTTATTTTCCATGGCACTAGTGAGTTTTAAGTTACCCGAACGCCCCACCAATGATCTGCATGCCCACCAGAAGGGCGGAGTACGATTGGCTTGGAGTGGCATTTGTCCTCGATTTATCGGGAATGCCATAGTTGGGGATAGCAGCCCTCGCTCTGAATTGGAAGATTTTTCATAGTTTTCACTCAAATGTCTTCCTGCTGTCATCACAGCCTCCAAGTCATCGCCACTACTTCCTACCACTAGCAGTACAGTTGGAGGAGCCGTCATCGGGCACTGACCATAACCATACATGGGAATTTCTTCACACAGGAAATTCCTGTCTTGGGCTCCATAAGCTTGAATGTCAAGTGGTCCAACACCCCGCCAAGTGGTAGGGCCTAGGTACTAACTATCGGCCCAAACCATCACGGCAGATACCCCTTACCAGCCCGGAGGAAACTGGTTCTCATAGGGAGACGGGCAGCGAAGTCCAATTTGCAAAGCACAGTGGTGGCACTGGTAGCCTTGGGTCGCCATGAGTGGAGAGAGGCTATAAGAGACGCATCATACACCCTTTCTAGGGCCGATGCGGTAACCAGACTTGGCTACTATAGCATAGTACTGCCATATCACCTCAAACGCCCGGAAACCTTCCTCCCGAAGGAGTCACCGATCCGTAACCCCCACGCTTTAGTGAAAGTAGGAATGTTATTGGCTGGTGTACAAGTGAATGGAACGAACCAGATTTGTGTGCATAGCAGGTACGCGTCTAATTAAGCGGCCGCACTATATACCGAGAGCATTTCAAATTAATGTTTACGCACTTTAAAATGCAGAACAAAGAAAACATTAGACACAACCTGATGGGACTGCGTGTATTTGACGCTACAAAGACAAAGTGGGTGTGTGCGAGCGTGTGAGCTATTCTGCTGTTGTCAGTTGAGTTTGCAGCCACGATCAGTAGCACTAAAATTGCAGAGGAAATGGTGGAGGTTACAAGGTTTTCTTTTGAGCAATGTAAGTGGGCTTTAAAGTGATGTTGGAAATGTGAGGAAATAATTGAGGTCCAGAGACGATGGAGAGCACAATTCAATACTCACACCGTCATGTGCAACAATGACCGGATTACATGAATAGGTGCATTGGGACGGAACTGTGTATGATGTGAAGAAAGGATGGTGAGGCGGGAAGATAACGACCATGAAGGAAGGAAGTGTAGGGGCTGTGTTGCATACAATCACACGTTCTCTCGGGATGTCGGAAGTCCATATGGCAACGTGCACGTAAGTCAGGCGTCAATAGATCGAGTGTCCATCGCAAATTAAAGCAAGTAAAGTGGTTGCGATATGCTCTCGGTTTACTTTATGCATGAACAAAGATGGCCCAGACAGTCATGTCGAATTTTGTGAGTGGGCTGTGAACATGTGCAATGACTACTAACATTTTACTGACGAAATTGTTTGGTCTGATGAGGCAACCTTTAAATTGAATGGAACTGTGAACCGAAACAACGGTGTGTAATGGGCCTATGCAAATCCTGACATTGTAAATGAGCAAGCAGTTACTCTTACTGGGTTAACAATGTGGCGCGGCATGTCTGCCTGAGGACTCATGGGGCCATTCTTCTTTGACGGAACGGTGACAAGTGAAAGTTACCATGCCATTTTACAGGAAAACGTTCTTCACCAACTCTAACCAGATGACCAGTGCTTATACCTGCACGCGTTGTTGCTCCTGGATTAACATTTGCTGAGGTGGATAGGCCGATGAGGAAGTGTTGAGTATCTACCCAGATATTCAGATTTAACGCCGTTAGATTTTCATCTGTTGGGAACTCTGAAGAACATTATGTATGCCAAAAAGCCATGGGCATTGGATGCCCTGAGAGACTCCATTTTTATTACCTGTGAATCCACTCTCATGGAAACCATAGCTACTGTTTGTCGTTCTGTTCTACGGTGTTGCAGATGATGTTTTGCTGGTGAAGGCGGATATTTTAACATTTGTAACTGTTATTAACATGCGCACACACCCAATGCTGTTGTTATAGCATCAAATACAAGCAAGCGCATCAGATTGTCTTTGAATTTTCTCTGTTATTCCCGTATAAAAAATGTAAATAGTTATTTGGGACAGCCGGTATATGTTAACCAATTAGAAGCGTGATACCGATTTAAAAAAAAAAGGTCAAGCAAGTGTTGAATGAGTGAGGCTAGAGAAGGATTTTAAGAACAGTGCAAGAAAAGAGATATCTCGCACTTCCAAGTTCATTAATAACTTTGTTGACTAAGTCCTTCGATTTATCTTGTATTAACCTCAGACAGATGGTTGATACCAGGTGGACAATGACCAAAGCAAAATCTAACAATACTATGAAATAGTTTTAGTTACACGACAGCGAATTTTCTTTTATACAGTGGCCTGCTCATTCCTAAGATCTCAATACTGTGCAGAACATTTTTGCGATACACACATCTCGAATCTTCAGGAATTTTATACATCTTTAATATTTCTATAGTACATAGTACTCCACCACATTTTCAGGATCTGTTTGAATCCATATATGGACAATATTCGGGCTTTTTGACGGTGAAGTGGCTGCGTAGTGAATATACAGTGATTTAAATATTTAATTAAACGAATTTAAGAAACACGTGCGCCAGAATTTGCTGTCCTTCCCTTATGTTATCAGCAAAGAAATACAGTAATTTGAAGTCATAGATTTTTTTTTTTTTATATTTCGCTTTTCATTTTAGGGTCTTCGTGGGTTTGAATTATTTTGGCTTCATTCTAAAACGCCACGCATTAACTATTCTGTTAATTTATTTAGCCAATAATAATGCACAACCTATGCGCTGCTCAGTACTTCATTCGATAACATTCATAGTAATGATCGCAACAGTGTTAAATTTGTGCCACGTAGCCGTATATGTTGGAGAGATTTAGGGGTGTAAAACCACTCCTTCAATTTCTCAAGAAAGTTTTTATATGTACGATTTCGTCACGAATATCCGGCTGTAGTAAAAATGAAGGCTACTCATAAACAGATTTCGTCACATGTATGTTAACCATATTGTTCCTTTCCCTCTCCACTCCCTAATATCCCCAGTAATTCATCTATTCAAAATTACATTATTCATCCTATAAAAATATAGTTTTAAGTTTATTAAATATTAAATGTATCGCATTTTGTTAAGATATCCCAGGATTAAGTCAGTGGTAGTTGAAACTGGCCAAGCTTACATAAAAAAAAAATCGGACCTGTATCTACACTTGTGGTTATTGGTTAAACACCTTAACATTGCCATTAAAAATTTATTAATACAGTAGATAAAATATGGAAAACTATCTGAGCTGCAATGTTGAATTTTTATTGGAAAATCTATTTTTATTTCAAATCACTCTAAACATGTTCGTTTTTCTGGATTGCAACCAAGTTTCTAACGTGGATTGCTGATGCTTCCAAAAGTACGTGTTTTTTTTTCATTCTGATCAAAACCTCTCTCTCTCTCTCTCTCTCTCTCTCTCTCTCTCTCTCTCTCTCTCTCTCGCCACGAGTACATTGCTACGGGTCAGGTTCCTCGATAGTCAGGGTTCGAATCTCGGTCAAGCCGTTGGTACGTTTGACGCCTTATCTTTAGTGTGTTTAGTCATTTGAGAGGTTGTAGGTGCGGGTTCAGTTTTAGCTGTCTTTTCTTCGGCGTTTTTCCTCAATCACTTTTCCATCCACATTACAGGCGAATGCCGTTGCAGTTATTTAAGATTTCGTGGGACATTAAAAAATGCTAAATACTGGAATTTGTGTCAGCGGGCTATTGAATGACAATATAGAAAAATCCAAAGGCAACCCTAGATGTAAGTGTTTACGAAACTAACGAGAAAATATTTTACCATATTGACACATTTCTATCTAGCTATGTCGTCCGCTGTATATGTGTATTTTAAATTATGGCGAAAGTTATACACATACAAAAAAAATATTATTCTGACCCACCATTTTCTCACAAAGCTGGTAGAAACCATTTTCTAGGATTGCTATTTCTTGTATTTTCTGTACTTTCTCATATTTATGTGTAGTATTCAAATTAAGTGTTTTACGTTAATGTATATTTACCACACATTATTGAGCACGAATTTTTCTCATTTTCCACCCATTTGTTGAAAATTCTGTGTTTACTCCGGCGCAAGTAATGAAATAAAGCTTATTGTTATTCGTTATTTCTATTTGTAGTATTTAGTTCACTGTAGTGTGTAACCTACCGGCTTCTTTCCAGAATAAACGGGAGAGGGGGTTGTATGGCTGGTACCCCATCTTCCAACTAAACCATCCAGGATTTGATTCTCGGGAGGTTTAATCCCGGAACGTGGCGGACGTTTACGCTGGTCAGTGGGCTTTGTCCATGTGTTCCCATATCCTCAGCCTTTGCATTCCATCGTCGCTGCATACTAGCATTTCATTCCATGTCGCACTTCAGAGATGACGCAGATTCAAAGGCTCTGTCTCGAAAACCAGACGTAAGAAATGTATTACCCAACACCTTAGGGGGCACTCCCAACTTGGCATTTATTATTCTTAATAATACACCATTTTAATAACAAGTCTATGCTTTTCTTATAAAACTGCCTCAATCGACCAGTAATTTCGTGCCATGAGAGGCATTTGAAGGCGAGGCAGCTCCTCTGTTTCCAACAAGGGAACCAAATGGGTGCCCGTCAGTGCTCGATACGATAAAATTAGGTGACAACTACGGTGGAAATTCTGTTGAATACAACGTCGAAAGGAATGGGAGCACCACGAGAAAATACACACGTACCAGCCAAACGCGAAGAACCATCACTCGCATCTTTCTCAGAAACGAACTCGTACCGCAAAGGGTAAGACAAAGCATGTGCTCGTCGACTACACATGACGTAGAGTAGGCTGGTGTTCGTCTTGCGAGTACATCAGTGACGTAGTTATGGGGGACGTGTACCCTCCCAAAAGCCAACAAATACACACTTTGTTTGTATAAATACTTCGTGTTTTGACCTGATTAGATGCCTTCGTTGTACACGAATTTTTTGTACATATTATTTGGGAGAGAGAAAATTTTAAGCCTAAAACGCAAGCCACAATTTTATGACAAACATTTGGAGTTTCAATTATCATTCGTTCTTGAAAGCTCCTATATTTTATCAAGTACTTTTTAGCCACAGGCCTAAAATTCTTCACTTCCATTCTAGGAAAATAAACCTAGAGTGTAGTTTTTAGTATGGATATAAAATACAAATATTTTTTACTGCAGGCGTGCATGAAAAAAAAATATAAGCAATACATTGACACCACAAGGGTCAACATAACTGCCAAAATCACGCGATAAGACGGTAAGCTGGACATTCATTTACGTACATTTTTTTTAACAAAGCTTGTTTTAAAATTTTTAAATTTTATTTATGGAACATATCTTTGCTGCATTAAAACTCGGCTCGGGGAAGTGCATTAAAATCGTGGAACATTTAGGTAAACAGTGTGCTGTGAATTAGTCCTGGCAACCTGGTTTTGTCACTTGTAGTAAAAAAAAAAGCTGCCCAGTGTTTGGGCTCAATACCTAGCTACTGCATAGCTTGTACACGTCAGGTAGTTCTTTTTGTTGATGAGAATGAATCATTTATACTGAAATCAGTGTCCTGAATACCATCTTAGTTGTGCAATCTAAAACGGAGAAGCTCCAAATCGAATTTGTCTACAGATTTTTCATTGGAACCAGTAAAATGTTACTGATTATTTATGGCTGCTGGTATTCATTTATTCATAGTGATAAAAATGGTCTGGAACAATAGTGTATTATTGTGATCAGCCAGAAGCAACAGCTCATTGGCTGAAGTCCCAGTAAAATTTATTCAACGAATTAAAACGATTGCTACAGATTTACAGTGAGTACATGTAAACAATTAAAATAAAAAACATTAATAGGGTGCTTGTAGATAACTATAGCAGGAACTGTATGCTTATGCCAGTTCGGGGTCAAATTACATTTTGGCACAGGAGGTAGGAGTTGCCCGCCATCTTGGATTACGTCACAGGCGCAGCCGGAGGCCTCGTTCATCTCCCCCCTCACGACACACAACCCAAGACCGGTCATTCCAGCAACCCGTAACCCTAAAAATAATTTAAATAAAAAATATTTTCTATAAAAACCACATAATTTAATAAACATTTCTTAAATATATTGGCTCGCCACTTTGGATTTTTGTTGATATTCCTAGAAAAAATGTCTGTTTGCATAGAAACCTCCACTCACTCGACTGCAACGAGCACTGCTTGAGTGCCGATCGCCAATGTGTATATTTATTTACACAGAATTTAAAGATTTAATTTTCCCATAAACGAGAATGTATATAAAATATAATTTTTAAAAACTTTGAATTCTTCCGATATAAATAATTTTTCAAACATATAGTAGGTCAGACCTCCCGTGCAACCGCACTTTAAACTGTTAATGGATTTGACAATGAAAATGAAAGGATATATATATATATATTTATATATATATATATATATATATTAGTATAATGCGATAGCGCATTCCAGATAGGACCTTGTAAAAAATATGCGAATACTAATACTTTTTTGTTTTCGAAAAAAATATTTAATGAAAAAAAGTAGGTATTCAGCTCTGCGTTTTATTCTCCAACCTCATCGAGCGCATCACGTATTTGCTCAATGGTGTGGAGGTAGACCAGACGAGAGATGTCAGCATAACGATAGCGATCAAAAATTACCTCTCGCTCATGCCAAATGAGCTGTCTGCTCTCAAGGCTGAGGGATATAAGATGACTACAGTGTTCCTATATACCACAGAGGGAATTTCGAAGTCAACATTCCTCTACAGATGTTGCTGGGATTCGCCGAAGACTACAAACGAATTATCATCAATTCGAAGAAGGAACTGATACTGCTCTTAGCCAATACGCACGCAGATGCCATAATGGGTATGGAGGTTAACATGGAGACAGTGGAATTGAAGCTGCAGTCTATCGAATGGACGCTATCTCATGCTCAGTTGAGTACTACCGAACGCATCAATATGCTGAAGAATGTGGAATATGGCAAAAACATCGATGTGTCTTTCAGGTCACGGAGTCTCGAGACCTACCCTGGATTTGCCCTCAAGCCAGCACATTAATTGGATGGCGAAGTCCAGCTTTGCCACCAAGAAACCGAGGGACATCATTGTTGGGCTACAGACCGGAAGACAGAACAATGTGGGAGTGAGCCATTCGTAGTTCGACACATGTCAAACAGAAAGTGTGAAAATATATTTGAATAGTGAAATGTGTCCATACTTTGACATGAACATGAATTTTGAAAATGGGCAGTACCTACTGGCATATAATATATACGCTCAATTCCAAAATACATATTATTGGCGCACACAATCCCCGATACTGTAGTGTAGGGTAACATTATATGTTCCTAGATTTTTAGAAATATTTTTTCGATTTTTTCACTATTTTTATTATCAGGTGGGGGTGGGAGGGTTGTTAGGGTGGTGAGGTGAGTGTGAGTTTAATGTTATATGTTCCTCGATTTCTTTTTAAAATTTTTTATAACTATGCCCGCGCATGGAAAATTTAATATTTAAATTCGTAAATAAATATACACACTGACGTTCGGTATTCTAGCAGGGGTTGTGGTAGTCGAGCAAGTTGAGGTTTCTATGCAAACAAACGTTTTTTTCTAGGAAAATCAATAAAAATTCAAAGTGTCAAGCCAATTTATTAAATCATTTTTTTTAAATTAAAAAAAACTATTTTATTCAAATTGTTTTTAGGGTTACGGGTTGCTGGAATGGCCAGCCATGGGCTGGGAGCGGCGTAGGGGGAGATTAACAAGACTGCCGGCCGCACCTGTGACGTCATCCAGGATGGCGGAGAACTCCTACCTCCTGTGCCAAAATGTCAGTTGTCCCCGAACCGACATAAGCACACTACTGGTAGGTATGAGAACATCCAGTACCAATATTTGAACTATTCAAATGTTCGCCATTTTGCAGCAGTTTGCAAGAGAAACCTGGTCGGTGTGATTTTCTAAGACCAATATGCAAGAGAAATTAGTTTACATATGTTAGTGTAAAACAAATAAAATAAAAAGCTAAATAATAACATGCCATAAATCTTTAACCGTATGTAACTTATTCAAGATTTTTTTCTTTCAAATTTTGAAAGCTTTGCTCAGTTTGTTAATTTTTCTCCTTGCCTAGCACTGCCATTATCTTATAAGCAGAATTCATTCACCGAAAAAAGTGAGAAAGAGACATTTTTTAAAATTATACGTTAAATTTACGCCAACTTTTGTTCTAATGCGCATAAAACCAATGAAATCGATTTCATTTTGAAACAAATAAAAAAATTATTCTTTTCATGGTGCTTGAAAATTTGGCACTCTTTTTCAGATGCTTTCAGTCAATAGCGAACCAGCTGTATTAAAATATCTCCTATAAGTTTTACAAGTACGCAAGGTGTGAGTTATTTATTTAATGTAAATATTACTTAAAAAGAAGAAATTTAGAACATTTGTAGGTGAAAATTATTTTTCTGTCCTTTGCAAAGTGGGCCAGATTAACGTACCTGGGGACTCAAAATATACCCTACACTATACTCATTAGGTAACCAGAATAATGACTCACTGTTATAGGTATGCGCTATTAGTTAAGTGCATCTTTTTAGAATTTTTGCCTCGAAAACATGGAGGGTAAATAACACTTATTGCATTGTAGTAATAAACCTTAATTAAAAATCAGAGTACTCAAAAAATTAGTTGGTTTAACGGTACAATGAAGGAAAACATTAAGTAGACCTTAATAAGTATGTTAATTTTCTTGTCATTATAATGTGCATGGCACAACCATGGGATAATTAAAGGTACCCCAGGACTTGTAACTGTTGTTTTGCCGTTTAGGAATAAACAACCGATGTACTCTAAGCCCTCTCTATTGCCTGTCCGAAGCGAAGTAACTGACTCAATACGCAATAAATCAAGTCCTATCTGCCAGATCCTACTATTTCCCTTCAGACTGCTATCATTAAACAGTTGACTGAAATCACGCAGTCAGCTAGTTGCGTCGTTTTTACTCTCAGATCATCCCCTCGTTCAGGGTAGTAGCACAAGACTGCGCCCGGCTCCTCTCACAAAAGAAGCAGAGGTTCTTCTGTGTATTTTTTTGCCTCCTCCGCAGCCATCCCTAGTATCCATTGTTTGGGAAGGGTAAGAACCTTTAAATATCGCCCACGCCTCAACCCCCTAACAACCTTCTATTTCTTCCTGGGAAGCGCGCAAAGGNGGGGTGGGGGTAGTTTCCTCGAGAGTTCGTCCACCTTGCATTTCAAAGAGGCTCAAATAAATACAGCTCGATTTTTTTTGTGGGTGGGTTTTAGAATAACCAGATAAACAAAAAAAAAACGGGGGTTTGCGTTCAAATTTAAATATTTTACCCTCCATGGAAACAGATGGTAGGTACAACTAATTTGGACCTATTCATGCGCGAAGTGGTAACTATCGTAACACATGAAACGAAACGCAAACTGATAAAAGTCCACACACGCACAAATACTGCACGTCCTAAATGTCTACGGAGGTCTTATTGTTTTTAATAATTACCGACGATTTCTTCTTGGGTCGGGACCCATTTTATTCATGTTTAAGTGTCGATTCGTTTGAGTAGTTTGTAGGAGATAACAATTTTGTAAATAACTCTGCCTCAAATTAATCAGGCGGTTTTAACGCAGTATTTTGGCCAGTTTCATATTATTCGTCGTGTGTGTGTATATATATATATATATATATATATATATATATATATATATATGTAACGTGTAATAAAACTCATTATACTTCCATATTTGATTATATCCAAGCGCTGGAAACATGTATTTTATTCTTAATAAAAATTCACCATATTATGGAAAGTGTACCCTCAAATGGGTGAGGAAACCAACAGAATTGAGGTGGTGCCTCTAAGAACCAGTAATTACTTGTAGTGAAACAAGAAAATTTTTGCATATATTTTCAAAATACTTGTATGTAAAAACGTACAACTTGTTTTTTTACTGTGACACCTAGCAAAAAGTTTTTGTGAAAACTTCAGAAGGTATTTATTACAAATAATTTGTAATCCTTAATATGTATAAGGTAAATGTTTTTCATCGTGAACATTTTTCAGTTATCCTATTTGCACCTACGCAAGATGGATACTTACACACTAAAAAGTTAATTTTACAGATCATGAGCTATAAAAATTAAATATCGAACCAGTGCAAATATTTAAAAAAAATTTATTTATTTAAAACATGTCCAGTTAAATTTATTTTGAAAATACTCAGAAATAACTTAAATAAATAATTAGGCAAAACATTTTTACACGCACTCTCCTACAGACGCACATCTACACACAAATTCCTACGCACGCGCATGCACACATTTCTTTTAAAAATTTTAAGCATTTTCTGAGAGTGTCTGCATGTGTCGTGATAATATCAGTGTAATATTTAATACAAAAAACTATTCGTAATTAAATTACACTCCCCTGAACGAGGTGCATAATCATAACTAGCACTTAGGCAATATTTCTACACAAGTATCGTAATACATAAAGGTATCATATTTTCTTTTACGATGCGGGTACTATAAAAATAGTTTATAATCGTGTAAAATGGCGTAGCTGATCATCTTCCAACAAGGAACCATTTTTGTTGTGCGAAAGACGCTATTTGATAAGTAGTAAAAAAAAAGGGTATTACTTCATGAGGTACAACAACACATTTACCGCAAAAACCGGGTAGCAGTCCGTATATAGTCTTAATGGTGGACGTAGATAAAGTGTGGAGATGTAGCTAATAAATTTCGTACGTCAATATTTTCGTTCTAAATCCATGGAGATAAACTATCTCTCTGCAATACTGTTTGACGCAGGTAAACCTATTCTGCATCTCAGTTTTCACGAGAATGTAACTTGGGATTCAAATAACTCACAAAGTTTATCTCACTTTTTTTTCCGGTGTAGTTACGAATCATTCTGTACATATACCTACAACATTATATGTATAATACGAATGTGCCCATGTTTAGAATTCGTGTGACACAAAAACACTCAAACTGTATATCTAGTACGTAATTACAAAAACTCAAGTTACAACGTAAGATTTATTTAAAAAAAAAAAGGCATATGCTATTTGGCGCAGTGGGTGACATATATTAAAAGTGATGAAATGTTTGCTGTTCATTGTTGTGTGTCCCGCCCTGCGAACGGAATTTCCGATGTGCAGTGGTGCGCGAAGATTTGTATCTCATTTATATTCATGAACAGAAGTGAACACGAAACATGTCTGCGGCCGTTACTTCTAATGAGCTTCACCAACTGTGCACTGATTTTCGACTCTCGCGTCAAGAAGAGAGACGTGAGTTGAAAGAGGGAATCTAAGTAAATCATGCGTTTCGCACTCCTGGAGAACACCTGGTTACCACAAATGCCACGAAAAAAAAATATCACTTATCAATATTCGGTTACCCATTTCATTATTCCGCATAAAAATTGGTTGTATGCTTGCGCGGAGTCAGTTTTTGACGATTACGTAACACTAACGCTTAAAGTATTCCGCATTACAATTCGATTAAATGGGGTCTTTGCCACTGTTTTATGCAAGCAGCGACGACAATCCATGCGCCGTTGGCACATTAACCCTGAATTTACACACACGCTTTTCCTTTCATCCAGTGGCTCTTGCATAACTTGGCATCTGAATTTCACCACTCTCATCATCGCAACCAGAATAAGAATCACGAATCAAATGTCATCGATAATATCTGACATTAAAATTCGTTTCGCTTTTTGATTTGGGTTCTTTGCTGAAGGTCACGTGGAATGTTGGTGACATAGGACATACACTGAAGAGCCAAAAAAAACTGGTTTAGGCGTGCGTGTGCAAATAACCGAGGCATGGAACCGATCAGAGTAACGCGATGCGGTCGGCAGCTAGATCGGTTACTGCTGCTACAATGGCAGGTTATCAAGATATAAGTGAGTTTGAACGTGGTGTTATAGTCGGCGAACGAGAGATGGGACATAGCATCTCCGAGGTAGCGATAGCATTTGGATGTTCGCGTACGACCATTTCACGAGTGTATCGCGAATATCGGGAATCCGGTAAAACATCACATCTTCGACATCGCTGCGGCCGGAAAAAGATC
>NQII01000884.1:465129-484438 GCA_002778355.1 Clitarchus hookeri | reverse complement strand
ACCAGTTTTAGTTTATTTGACTCTTCAGTGTACAATTTTAATGAAAGTTTCAATTTGTTGCTATGCCTTTTTGTGAAGTTAAGTAAGTTGAAACTAAATTTGTATTCTTTGCCTTCTTTGGTTTTCAGGTTAGGAGGTCTCGTTAAATGTATGATTCTAGTCTGTTAGTCAATTGCCTTAGATTTCTATTTTATGTTTTACCTGTTTCATTGATGAAAATAATATATATATATATATATATATATATATATACACACACTCAAGAAATCAAGGAAATTATATTTTATATCCTTGTATAATTTTGTAATAAATTTTTTTGATTGGAATTTGTGCGTCTCTTTGTTGTACTTTGGATTAACCCATCATGCCATTTTTTCTGTCTTTAGTAGCCAATTTGGTTCGAAGCCAAACCTTTACCCATAAGTTTTTTTGATGTGTTTGTATACTTATGCATGTTATGAGTGGGGGTAGCCTGAGGCTCTAGCCAGTGTTGGCTCAGTTTCATCAATTGCAATGATGTGGTTCAGCATGCCATCACCTTCATGGTGATAGTATTCCAGATTGATACATGTCTCAAATCGGGTCCACTTCTCTACCTCAGTTAAGTGATGTTGCACACACTTGGCACAAATCTTCCGTAAAATTTAAGTCTCGGTGTAGAATTTGTCGCACTGACGACGTAGGAATATCTGTCTGCTGGGCTAATTCCATAACAGTCCAGCGAGTGTCGTCCATTACGCACTGATCGACCACAGTCACTCGCATGTCGTGGTCAGCTGACACAGCCCTTCCACTGCGAGGTAGGTTGGCTGTTGACTCTCTTCCCTCATGGTCGGACGGATGCACTCATATCCCATCAGACGGCAACAGCAGTTCGACGTGGGGTAGCACACATTGACGAACCGTGGACAACCTCGGAGACTACTTTTAAGGATGTTAAACAGCTTGTACACGTACGATACATACCACCCGTTCAAATGTTTTCATACAGGATATACGAGAATACATCAATTAAACGGTGCTTTCAAGCAGCCATGTTTGTTTTTGTTTCTTGCCGGACATTCCTGCATCCATGCCCCATGTGTTGTCACATTTTAAACGTGAATGTCGTACACTTCCAATTGTACATTGTACATTTCCTGTGTTGGGTCATTTTCGGGAGAAAAACAATATTTGCCATGACTTCTGAATCACAGATCTCGTGTGGGTGTGTGTGTGTGTATACATATATAGCGCGAGGCACATAAAGCAGGCCACCTGAATAACACCGCCAATTTCAGTGGCAGCAGAAAATGTTTCAGACAAAAGTTGCTTGGGTCCAAGAAACTAATAACTTGAAAGTTATAATTTCCCCGTGCGTGGAAGGGTAAAGAAGATACAAAGGTCAACTTCATTAATTTGAACAAAAATATAATTTTTATTAACATCACTTGACAGGGCGTATGGAGATGTAATAAATACGATGACATATACCCGTTATTCAAGATCGCTGAAGGTCAATGACGAAGAAAACTGCCCCGCACACGGTGTTGTACATAATCGCCTAAATGGTCCCTATTTTATTGATGGGACAATAAATAGCATCAGGTATTTACAGATCCTAACAGAAGTGCTGCCGCAATTATTGGAAGATATTCCACTGGACATAAGGAAATCAATGTGCTACCAACACGACGTATGTCCCGCCAATTCTGCACAGAGAATTACAACGGTTCTTAACAGAACTTTCGATGGTCGTTGGATCGGACGGTCTGTAAACACAAAATGGCCTGCACGTTCCCCTGATTTAACGCCTACGGACTCTTATCTGTAGGGACCATTAAAGCAACAGGTCTACAAATACCCACCGACGACACCTGAAGACATGAAAGGCCGTATAACACGAGCTTATTCTTCGAAAAGTCCAGATGAAATTAGACATGCGGTATTGTCCGCTCAGAATCGCTGTACAGTATGCATCAATGCACAAGGTCACCAATTTGAAAACCTGTTATCATAATAAAACAATAAAGAAAGCGTAGTCTGAGGCTGGAGCTACAGGACTGCTACAGTCGCTACAGGACGGCGCTACGTCGGCCCATTGTTCCGTGCGGTGGCGTAGTTTGCTTCGTCATTGACCTTCTGCGATCTTGAATGACCGGAAAATGTCATCGTATTTATTACATCTTCCTACGCACTGTCAAGGGGTGTTAATAACAATTACCACTCTATTTAAATTAACTAAGTAGACCTTTGTATCTTCTTTACCCTTCCACGTACGGGGAAATTATTACAATAAAGTAATTAATGCCTTGGACCCAAGCAACTTTTTTTTCTGAAACATTTACTTCTATCACTGAAATTGGCGGTGTTATTCATGTGGCCAGCCTTAGGTGCCTCAACACACACACACACACACACACACACACATTCACACACATACACACACACATAAATATATTAGTTTCTTCAATTTTAGTAATACGGATTATAAAAAAACACATAAAATAAAATTTTCTTTAACTACGTACATATCTGGGAAACGAATTTAAACATTAAGCGAGCCATTTGTTTAGATAAAATAAGGCAAGTTGGTAGAATGACAAAAAAAAAAAAACCTAATTGGCCTTTGGCCAATAACAATAATGTATGTGCTTCATAACTATCATGAGTTTCTTTGTGGAGGGTTGTGCGTGTTCGGCGAGCAATCATATTTTCTCATGCACTGGTTTTCCACAGGAATCACTTTCATCGACCTCTCTGAATTGCAAACACCAGTAGTTAAAAATCAAAACCGCACTATCGCAGGAAATAACTGAATTATTAAAGGTGGGTGATCAGTATTTTTCGTGACTTCCAAGTAAATTATTAGTAGAATTACAAATAAGATGACATTCATACCAGACTGCGTGAGTGGAAGATTAAAGAAACTAAATGCTACACCTATATAATTGCAGAACACACTGTTAAATGCGGATGTAGTTGTGAGTATTTGCAATGGACGTGGAGCTAAAATGATTCTCTAAATGTTGGAATTTTTTGCGTATGTGCTGGAATGGCGTTAAGATTAATTTTACGTTTATAAATAGCCACCATATTTGAAAATGTTTAATGACAGGAGAATTATAGAAACGCCTTGGCGAATTATGTTATAAGTTCAACAAATTTACATAGATTAATCTCTATATATAAAATGAACTGTCCCGACTGACATACAGATTGACTCACTTATCAACTCACATCCCAAACTGGTATAGTCTATTCACGGTAAAGTGATCACTTTTTAAAACCCCTCTCATTCAGAATAATAGTCAATAAATATATTTTATTGTAGCCTTATAGGTTAACTTTCGAATCCGCTGAAATATACACTTTGTGTTTATTACGTACATGGCAATATTTATTTTAATAAATGGTGGACGGATAAAAAAATGGCTGATAGGGAAAAATTAACTAGGGCCTCAAAAGTGCTCAATTTACCGTGAACAGCTTATAGACGCAGATGTATAAAAATTTACGGATGGCTTCCTTTTAGGGTTCAAGCACACACTAAGAAAGGATTTTTCGAAATCAAACTCCTAGGGTGTGAAAAGGGCTAAAACGTGTCTTCAAAAACACCCCAATAACTCATTAACTCAGCGAGACATCGTTATGCTCTTAGCTTCCAAATGTTGCTTGTATATATACCTAAAATTTAATTGCTTGATTTTTTTTAAATTCAACCCGCAAGGGGATGAAAAGGGGTAAACTGTGTTATCGAGGACTTCACAATAGCTCATTAACACGATAAGATATCGTCGTCTTCTTAGCTTTCAAAGGTTGGCTTCGCAAATACATAAAACATGAATTTCAGGATTTTAAGAAATTTAAACCCCTAAGAAGGTGAAAAGGAGTAAAATTGTTTTCAATTGTATATTATTAACATTATATCGTTTCTATATCTGTAATTTTCGAACTAGCATATTTTACAATAAAACTATCAAACGATAAAACTTTGGATACACAGAATACCCTTCTGTTACCGTGAAACAATAAGTCGCATTTCCTTTACAGTTGTGAACAAATGTGTGAGAACTGAGCAGAAAAAATAATGAAAGATCTTATTTTCATAAATTGCGCCGACAGTAAAATACGACGTGCTACGTTTTTTTCCCTTATGATATTCTACACACGTGTATAAATCAGATTTATTCCGCTGTTAATAATTTCTTCCGCTGTAAATAATTTCGTACGTAATTTTTGATTAAAAGTGTATTAGAATACATGTAAACGAAAATAATATTTAATTTAACTTGAATATATTCCAGTAGCGTAAATTCTACGTATGTTTTGCTATGACAATTAGTGAAGTCGAGGGACAGTAGCTAAAGGGGGCAGGGAGAGATGTGAGGGATGACTGCTTCTCACAACGGCATTTCTACGTGGTCTGCTCCAGAGTAAGCACACCTAACAATTGGCAATCCTAACACCTGAGGGCAGAACCACTAGTGGGGTGCACAAAGAGGTCCTTCGGCAAAGAAAAATAGTAGCTCCTTGGTGTAGTACACACGAGCGAATTCGCTAACAAAAATGTATTTTGAACATAAAGAGTAACCAGGTGATTAGTTTTCATTAATAATCAAATTTAAAGGTTTTTATTTTACTTCTAAAGTAGGCTTGAAATAAAAAGAAGTCATTAAGTTATCATTACAGAATTAAGAAGTGACTAAGCAATCATGTCACATTCTACACAAGGAAGTACAACACAGTGACTAATATTTTGGCGCTAACACTATAGACTTTACTTTTTCACATGATTTAGTTTCCTTTTAGCAGCTTCTAGGAACCATTTTTTTCCCTGGGATAACTTGGCAGGCACGCACGGAAATGCACTTTAGGGTAATACCTTTTTCGAATCGCTTTTTGAGGTATTGCATAGTTTCGTCTGAGGAAAGAGGTGAAATTAAACACACTGTTTTTGTTATAAGAACACTAATATGGTATTCAGTAGCGATTGGCTTCCGATGCCATCTCAGGACGTCTGTCATTTTGTAGACAGTGTTTATGAGGATGGCTTCATAAAAACGATTTAATGTAAAAGCAAATTATTGTTTAATTAACGTTGCTACTTTGGTTGTATTTGTACGCATACAAACACGTGAACAAATCACTGAAGCACACGTTTTTGAAGGGCTTATGGATTTTATATGGCACACCTGCAAAGTGGCTATTTTTACGTGAAAAAGGAAACATTGCGTTGTTTAGATATGGCACAGTCATTCAGAACCTAGTTTTCTTCTCTGCAGACCGTGCCAAATTGTCAAAAATTTCAGTGTCATCTTTGAATATCTAAGCTTCAATCATGCCCCTTTATTCTGACAATTTTCTGTTGTTTCGTCTAATCTCTTCCTGCTAGCCTTGCTCACAGAAAGAAGATTCCTTCCTGGTTGCCCCGTTCCCCTCTGCCTTCTCCCACCAACTCTTCAATGACATTGACATTGCGAGGGACGTTGTACGTTTATTCGGCGAAGACATGGTTGGTTTCTCAAGCCTTTCCTTCGGGAAGGGAATAAAATTCATTCTTCCGTCTTTTTACCTCCGCTGTCTTACGCGGCGTGAGAGTGCAACGCCATCTGGCGTGCCCGGCTGGGTTGAAACAAAAGCGGTCCGATGGCGGGCCAGGCTCGGCACGGACCGGCAGTGCGCTCCCTCCCTCCAGGTACTAGAGTCGAGTTGCGCTCGGAACGGCCCGGCAACACCTTTCCAACCCGCCGTGGGAGGGGTCAATGACTCCAGATGTCCCTAGCAAGCGCAGAGCGTAGCCCGTCCTTTCTCATGTTCAACCTTGTTATTTTCGCTTCCTGAATGTTGCTCTGTAGATTTTTCGACGCGAGTCGGTGAGAGAACGTGCACCGCACGGAACCAACTGAAGGAATTTTAATTACGAGACGAAAGAGTAAATTACATATATAAAAAAATAATGTAATTTGGCAAGAGTTTCAATTACTATATCATGTTTCTCTAGCAAGGAACGTCCTAACACACAATATTCGTGAAACATGACCTCTGCAGCAGATCAGAATTTCATTTCAGATAATGTTTCTTACAGTCGCAGAACTATTTTCGTATAACTTGGGTTGCCCGCTATTTTAGAATGTCGCTTCTACTGGGATGAAACTGCTTTTAATGACATCAAGTAGTAATTTAGTTACACATAATTATACAATTTTCGAAATAATATCGTTAATAAAAGATTAGCCGGCCTATTAATAACTGCTTCCTTAACAGACCGAAATTTCAAACTAAAACTTAACTGTTAATAAATGAAATTGTACCACGATATGATTTAAAGGCTATTCAATGTAAACGGAGCATTTTCGAAAACCCTGCGTAGAATCTACTTGTATGCACAGTGTGTATTCTTCCGCCATAATATTGTCATGAGTCTGGTCACTTTATTCATGCATCGGTCAAGTAAACCTATGAAATTATTTTAAAAATGTAGATATTTCATAAATGCGTTAATTTTTACATGTATATGCATTGAAATAACTGAAAGCAAAATAAGTCATTTTAGGTTTTACAAATGTTTCCTTGCGCTTTGAAAACCTCCAACGTTAACAACTTTACAGACAGGGTGCATGCGAGTCAGTGTGCCGGGTAGCATATAGGGTGTCAGGTAATTACCGGATACGGACTGCTTCACATGACTCTGTGATCAAAACTAAGTAGAAAATTTTATTTGGTAAAAAAGCGTTAGTTTACAAGAAAAACGACCTTAAGTTATATAAAATGACTATTTGACGATAAGCACAGTATACGCCATTAGTATACAAAACGTCGAAACGTCATAACAGGTGTTCGAAGTTTGCTCTGCTCATAGTAATGCACTTGTCCGCACGTTGGATGCATGCAGTATGCACGGAGCTTGACAGCCGGATACACCCATGGCCATTGTCATGTGCCAGCACTTACTGCATGTGAACTCCATAGCCTCTTTAGCACCGTATGCCCTATGACCCGACACGTTAGCTGCAGCTTTGCTATATCACCTCACCTTTATCTAATTGGAGTACTGCATGTTTGTTACAATGGTATTTGGCCATTTCATGTCGTTTTTTATCGTAAACGAAGCGTCTTATGTATTTTTCCCCAAGGCGTATTTTCTACTTAGCTTTGATCACGGATTCGTGTGGTGCAGTCCGTATCTGCGAACTATCCCACACTCTGTATGCACGGGCAGGGGCTGCGATATTTTTCGAAGGTTGATTTAGAAAGTGCTCAATGAACTGCGAACTGTCTATAACAGGTTAATACTTCTGTGTTGTCTGCCAAACCCACCTTACCTTGTCAAAGGAACGCTCCTCGTGTAGCTGGCAGTTCCAAGGCAGATATGAGGCACTTTTTTTCCGGAGGAAGAACTGTGCTCTGCACGCCTTGTATCTCGTGCTCTGGCCAGGATATCCGCTTCCGAAACAACGCCGTGCCGATGTCTGAAAAATCAGTTCATTCGCTCGCCGGTCCCAGGTGTTTCTGTAACTGTAACCACGTTACACGACGCCCGGCCTCAACGTAGAGGCCATGTAATTCATCTCCGCTCTCTCGCCACTTATCCAACACGTTTCAAATATACCATTAAAAAAAAATAATCTCTGTTCGTTTCTGCACTTAAATTAACGTAAACGCTTAATTATGTGCCTACAATTATCTTTACAGAGTTTAATGAATAGGGGTTCAATATACTGTATAAACGTCTTGCTGACAGTGTTATATCTGCAATGTAAACATTCGGCGACAAAATAATTAAAAATATAGAAGTTAAACAGCCGTCCATACAGGCACTATCCAGGAATTTTATTTGGGGAACAGTGGAAAGCAGGATGTAGTCGAAGTGGAAACTGGGAAAGGAAGGGGGGTGTTATGTGTTTTCGTTGGCGTTCTACGACTCTCTAACAGAAAATAAATAGCGAGACTTTGGAATTTATATAGAAGATTTGCCACATACACTATACTCTACATTACACAAATCTCAACACGTGTTTCCTATGTGAAAACGAACTCAAGTATAATGACGAATTATATGTAAATGTTAAAAAATGTTCTTCAAAAATTAACGTTTGCCCTTGTTTGACTGAAATTCTCGCTACATCCATGCACGTCGGATTCATACGATATAATTTTCAGTCAGTAAATAAACTCTACCTCCGTACCCACTGGTAAGAGATAATAGTTTATATATTATAAAACACACCAGGGCATACAGTCAATATACGTATACAAAAGTTAAAAAATGTAAACTGTAATTAGAACAATAGTGACTAGACGTGAGTATGAAGGAGCCCATAGATACACTATAAGCACGACAATTACTAACAGAAACCAAATTAATGAATATGTATATAATAATGAATTACTTACTAGTTTTAAAAGTATAAATCATAATTTTTATTTAAAGTTTAATTTTTCTTTTATAAGCAGTTGCGTAAATATAGTCATTCATTGATTGTACATAAGACTTATCAAGTTTTCATAAAATATATTTTCTAACATTCTATTAAACTTTTTATCCAGTAGACCTGAAATTTGTTACCGTAATTATCGTCAGTAGTCTCATATCAAAATCAGTAGCTTTATATAAGTTTTGTAACACTAGCTCTAATTATTTTCTAAATACACGTAGCACTAGCTCTAATTATTTTCTAAATACACGTAGCACTAGCTCTAATTATTTTCGAAATACACAAATATTATTTAACATCGAGAGTATTTAATTCGTTTTTTGTTCATTAAAGGATATTTTTATAATCATTAAAATACATTTAATATGTATATATACAATGTTTGTATATATCTAGAACTGAAATAATTATTACGATTAAATATCTAAAAATAATAATATTGTATTATTGCGTGGTGCAATAAAATATATTAACAATAAGCCAATTTATTAGTATACTAAATTATGAAAGTAACTCTATATACATATATTTATTACTTGATTAACTAGGATAAGAAAATATTAAAAAGATCGATTACTAATAAAAAATTTATAATAAAAATTGTAATAAAAATATTAATAAAGTACAATAGTAAGGTAAAGAAAAGAAAGAGAACGACATTACAGAAAAACTTTGTAATGACGACAATATAGAAATAATAAATGTCTATGTAATAAAAGTCTAAAAAATGATAATATTTAATAAATATATAGTCGCAGATTTTTATTTTACTGTAGTGAATAATAAACGATTTAAAAAGTAATAAATTCAGTTGTTCAACGTAATAAGCTAAATAATAATAATAAAAAAAACGCATTCATTTGATATTAAAGGGTTAAAACAACAATTTAATACAGTTTACAACAACCAAATAACGTATATTATTGATCATAAAATAGTATTTAAAGCGGAAAGTGGTCTATATTGGACCAGCACGTAAATTGGACCACAGCTGTATCTAACGAGTTTGTGTCTGACGGCAGACACACGAACTATTGGCACAAGCAACGCTTCTATGCTATTGTGAACGTTGAAATGACAGTGATTTGGGACCTGTCGCTAGAAGAGTGTTACTGTACATTTAATGTTATATTTTACGAATGTCTGTAAGCAAAAAATGCTTTTTTTTAGGTAAGTTATAAATTAGAATCGTGCGCGTGCGTGTGTCTATATAATAATATAATACATTTTAAAATAGGCAAGTAAAGCAGAATATAAGGCTAACAGTTTTCTCAGAAAAATAAGAATAAACTCGCATGGGATATTTTGTGATTTTGAATCGGTTTGGATAAGCTGTTGCAGATATTAGAAAACTTGCTTACGATCTTGCAGAAAAGTAACAGCAGACAACACAACTTCAGCAATTCGACGAAAATGGCAGGTAAGAAATGGTTCTACGCATTCATGAAAAGGAATACGGAATAGAGGTGTCTTGTTTCTTGGAATGATATTGTCGTTTATTATTTTATATATTCAAACTCAAAACAATACAACTTTATAAATTAATTATTATTTACGATAGCATAAAAACTATTAATTAAATTTAAAAAAATAAAAGAGATTGAAAGAAAGAATGCGNCAAACCATTATTTTTATTATTACGTCATAAAATGGCAAGGTCTCCGCTGATAGTCTCATAGAGGCGCGTTATCGACGGCAAGACTGCACGCCAGTTCAGTGCTTTGCGCGTAGAGGCGACGAGAGAGTTGATGCGCGTGTCTCGGTCGCCCCTAGCGCTCCCACGCTTTTCGGCCTCAGACGTGCGAAATTCCTCCAACCAGGCGGCCGGGCACCTTAAGAGTCGCCCAAATCTCGGAACTCGACGACGACCGGTGAGGACGGCACCAGATGCTAGCTCAGCGTTTCCTAACCTTTTTCAGCCACGGACCCGCCCTTATTTCACTCACTTCAGTCAGTCTCGCACACCGCCCGCTGGCGCACGTTCGTCGTGCTAAGTAATGGTCCAGAGATGAGACTGCGGACCCCCATACATATACTCGTGGACCCCCAGGGGTCCGCGAACCCCCTGGTTACGAAACACTGTTACTAGCTGGTTGAAGTGGTGGAGTGCTGGTGTCGGCTCCCACACACTACGTCGGCGATCGCACGCCCCCCCCCGCGGTGACGGATGGCACCTGAGTCTGGTCGCGACGTACTCTCCAGCCACGGTGCATCAAGGTGTCCCGGGCGTGCAGACCTTGTCGCCGACTGTCGGTTATTCCCTCGTCTCCTGCTCCGTCCCCGACTCCGGTTAACTATCTCTGCCGGATCCCTGACAACACACCGGCTCCGGCTATAGTCCATTCGTGGTTACTTGAAACTTCTCTGAAGCACTGCTTAAGTTCTACTTACAGGATATTTCCTCCGCTTCGTTCTAATAAAGCTTAACCGAGACAAGAAAATTACACCAAAGGGACAACGCGCCGCATTAGTGTGCACTCAGTGTAATTATATTTTGCACGAGAACTATTTCTTACTAGGAATTACCAACAGACCTGTTTTCTCACGGATTTTTTTAGAATATTAATTCTTATTTGTTTATTATAATCTGTAATTAAAATTTGAATAAAATTTCAATTTAAAAAATAACAATTTTTTAAAGGTTAATTTATGTGAATACAAGTGTGGAACACTTGTGATACAAAACATAATTAGGAAACAACCAAACACGTTATACACGGTGTGATTTTTCAAAGGTTTGATTCAAAACGCGTGAAGAAACCGCGAATAGACTATAGTATAGGCAGTTCATGGTAAACTGAGCACTTTTGAAAACACTGCTTAGCATCTATATGTATGCATTTTTTTTTGTATATTCTTCCACTTTATGTAAAATTAGCATTGCTGTGGGCCTGATCACTTTATTCATGCGTCGGTCACATTAAACTGTGAAATTATTAAAAAAGTAATTTTTTTTAAACTCTTTTGCTAATTCTCACACGTTGAAGCACTAAAAAAAAAAAAAAAGAAAGTAAAATAATAAAAAAAAATTTAGTATGCACAAATGTTTACGTATAGTCCATTAAAGATTACATCCAATTGTTCTGAAGTTTTGCTAAAGTTCTACTTTCAGCCAAAGGGACAAGCACGTCATTCGTGCGCATTCAATGTAACTATATTTTGCATAAGAACTATTCTTACTAGGCATTACCAATACACCTTATTTCTCTCAGTTTTTATTAATATTAATTATTAATGAAATATTATAATTTACAGATAAAATATATCAAAGTATAGGTTCAATTTAACCAGAATTAAGGTACTGTTATTTTAACACATATATATATATATATATAACGCTTGTACATGACACACACAGGAAACCACAAAACACGTCAATTGTGAGGTGATTTTTAAAAAGTTGGTTACAAAAAGTGCGAAGAAACAGTTAACAGACTATAACACTTTTATTTCAACGTCAAAGCATGACATTAATTCCCCTCAATCGTTACCAACTTTACTGGACGCAGGAGGTCAGTGTGCAGGTAGGGACAGTGACATTTTTCGAACGTTGGTTTCTAAAGTCCTCAATTGACTGTGAACAGCCCATAGGTACTCCACGGCAGTTGGCTCCCAAGCCACCGAGACTTGCATGCACTGCTGCTTCGCCGTCAACTCAACAGTCAACTTTTGAAAGAAACGTCTTTGCTAGTTCTGGACCAATCTTAAGAGGGAGAGTAATAAATAATTTTGGGGTTACCAGTTTTTCAGCGATAAAGCATATTCATCATTGGTTTTTTAGATTTTTTTTCTTTAACAAGGCATACATAGCATATCGCTCAGACGATTGGAATAACTGTAATTCCAATGGAGTACCTTACTTTCTTTACCACTTAGAATATATGGGATTTAATTATTGATTACCACCTGAGAACACAGAATCCATATAGTAAAATAAGAAGTCAAACCATAACCGTCGCTAAAATAAATTAAGTAATGTTATAAGCAATTACAAAGTCGCATTTTTTTAAAATTAATCTCAAATACAATTAATGGTAAAAAATATATATAGATCCAAGATGGAGTTCAACTTTTCCCCTTACAGACACCATCTTGCGTGTCCGAGGTCAAGAAGCGTGGGGGCGCTATGGGCGATCTGAGTACTCCCATCGAGTGTCTGGTCGCCTTTACGCCCAAGACATTCAACTGAAGTGCATGATTTCTCTCATCGCTCGCCTCATAAAACTTTCAGTGGTGACCCTATAATTTCATTGTGTTAGAACATATAGACAAATATGTGTTGCATGTCCATACAATATGTTAACCTGCACCGGAAGATGCACATATTAAAATTACAGTGAAACACTCGTATTTACTAACAAAAAAAAAACCAAGGAATTAGAGACGTTAATAGAAAATGAAATAAAATTTTTCCCACCTCTGGATCCTGCTATTTGAAAACTTGGCAAAAACATTACAAACACACTCTTAAACTTCGCAAATCATCTCATTCACAGCTGACCATACCAAAAGGCCATACCAGCCGACAAAGCCAACTGACCGACCAGATTGACCAACCATAAAGACACACAATTACTAGCTACTGAGATAAATTGATGTCTTATGGTCTCCAACGAAGCTGAACATTGATGCATTACCTCCATTTTCATCTATGAGTTCTCATTTTTTGAGGTGAATTTATTCACTCAGCACCCGATCGACGCTAGTCACACATTACTCTATGACGCGGCTAGCGATATTTATTTATTTTTTAATTTATTTGGAATTGTCTCAGGGAACTGACAGCTCGTGTGTTGGACTATATTATTTACAGTCGGTAGGATTACAGAACAAGTTTCAAACTCCTGTGTAAGTCTTTACACAACTTAATATACTATTTTACACATTGCCCATTATTCCTATAAGTTCAAAATAATATAACAGAAAATTGTTATTACATATCAAATTAGTACAGATTTAACAACAAGATAAAATAATACAACTACCATACAGGTTCCAATATCTTATCTATGCACCTAAAGATTACATACTCACAAATCTGATATAAATAATTTTTTAAGACACTTTTTGTAGCATATCTCTCGGTTCGTGACATGGTGCCTGACATAATTTGAGGAATGTTTCGTAGCTCTGGTCACGGTTCGCGTCATTGTTCATGACATACTTTAAGGGATGTTATATAGCTCGCATATTGGTTCGTGACATGGCTCGTGACGAGCTTCGCATAATTTCCTATACTTGCTACGCAATCCACTGCATGATCATGATGGACCAAATTTTGTATGAATTTTTGCATTGTTTTTTAAATGTTTCGCAAATTTTTGCAAAGATTTGCGCGAAGAGGTTTGGAATTATATTCTTATTATACGACTTGTTTCGATATGGAGTGAGTCTTGGATGGAGTGAGTCTTGGGTGGAGTCTGTCTTGGGTGGAGTCTGTCTTGGGTGGAGTCTGTCTTGGGTGGAGTCTGTCTTGGGTGGAGCCTGTCTTGGTGGTGTCTGTCTTGGTGGTGTCTGTCTTGGGTGGAGCCTGTCTTGGGTGGAGCCTGTCTTGGGTGGAGCCTGTCTTGGGTGGAGCCTGTCTTGGTGGTGTCTGTTTTGGGTGGAGTCTGTCTTGGGTGGAGTCTGTCTTGGGTGGAGCCTGTCTTGGGTGGAGCCTGTCTTGGGTGGAGCCTGTCTTGGGTGGAGCCTGTCTTGGGTGGTGTCTGTCTTGGGTGGTGTCTGTCTTGGGTGGTGTCTGTCTTGGGTGGTGTCTGTCTTGGGTGGAGTCTGTCTCTATAACATGTAAGATCATCTTCATAACGAGGAGTGTTAATTCATACAGCCAATTTATTTTCGATTCGTTTATCGTGGGTTTTTTTATCCCCTTTACTAGCATTCCCCAACCACTTGACAAAGTTAATTTTAATATGTAAGTTAGATACTAGCAGTATGTAATGTATCATTATATTTTTAAAACAGTACTTCTTCCGATATTTAAAAAGGGTTTTATGAAGTTTCCGGTGCCTAAATTTTGCGAGAGGCGTGAGTTCTTTAAGCCGGCACTACACGATACCCAATTTCTGCTACCTTCTGTTATAGCCATGGGCACAACAGAAGGCATAAAAGTTCTATAGCAGAAGAGAAGAAAGAACGCATCAGTTCATACCCACACGATACCTAAAGTGTTAACAGAAAATTGTAAATGGCCGGCAGAACAACTCGCAGGCATGCAGGGGTCTAATGCAATCTAATGTTATATGTAGGCGCTTTGTGGTGCATCCAAAAGTACGAAGATGGTTTCTTTCCCCTGAAGTTTATTTAGGTTTTTAAGTACGAATACTATTAATGTATGGAACATGACATGAGTAACGTCACTGCTTATATATGGAAAACAAGGTACTGTATTCACATGTATGTACGAAGGACATTTACGCCACTCATTAAAACCTTAGCAAATTATTTAAACAGGGGCGTAGTCAGGAATTTACCTGGGAGGGGGGAAGGAGAAGAGAGATTTAATATTTCTATTTTTAAACAAAATATGGAAGCTGTAATAATATAAATTAATTGTTAAAATATTATTTATAATAAATGGGCTAATATGCAGATATGGAACCACAAAATGCTATAAACATCTTTCATGTTAAAGGGGGATCACGCATTTCTTATATTAAATAATAGTTGTCATTTTGTTTTCAAATATAGTTTTTGAATATTTTATTTTCATTTCGAAGTGAGGAGGAGGGTGCGGTATCTCCCAATATCAACCCCTCCCGCAGGCTTCACCCCTGTATTTACATATGTATCTTTAATGTCCTTAATTTAACAAGCTTTTACTGTTTGAAGGCCAAAAGAAGGCAAAACTATTACAATGTTAAACTAAAGGCTTTTATGTGTGTGTACCTGTTCACATTACTCATGCTACACAGCTAGAATTATCGACTTTAGATACCAATCGATTTGATTAGCAAACAACCACAGCTAGTCGATTGAACTGTGCTGTTACTTACGTATTGTTGCTTTTAGACAACGTGAATATGGAAATAAAAGTTTTCTAAAAATAACATAAGTTATAAACAGCAATAATGTGAAACTTAAAAATTTTTAATTTCACGATGGCTATTTGAACTTTAAAGACTAACTTTATGAATGGCAGACCCGCGCACCGACCTACTAAGCAACACCCTCAACCCACACGATATTCGTGTGGTAATGTATATACATTACCTACCTCCACAGCTACTGCATATTTTATAAAGTTGTGTTTATTGTTTTATTATGACCGTGTGAGTACTTTGCAAAGTTACCCGTTACTAACAAGTAAATTAAGTTTCATTTCGTACATAGACATAATTTACAGAACATGTAATCTTATCGTAAACGGACATATACGGCATGATGTAATTACTCGAGTGTCCGCCATCTTGTTTGTCTCAGCTTCGTGGGTACAGCAGACATTTAGAACACGTTCTACTGTTGCGGAGTTTGGTCTGGGAGCGACAGAAGGCGTATGAGTGAGAGAGAGGGTAGATGTCACAGCGGCAACGCTGCCGACTTCCCCACGCAGCCGCCACGAAAATGGACTAGCGCTACGTGGTGTTCATACCAAGAACTACAGATTATTACCTGCTGGAGTGGTCAGAAACGCTAACCTGGGGAAGTCAACACTCTAGGTATATCTTTGCTCAATGACAGTACCCGAGAAACGGCGATGACCTCCCGAGGTAGGGTACTGCAACGAGGAAGCGTCCGAAGAGTCTCGGCGGAAACTATCGAAAACGACCGAACGAACCCGCGCGGCTACGCCGGCGTCTGGGGAACGAGCGGAACACGGCAATTTGCGAGCCGCTTGATTACGGGTTCCATGGGAGCGAGCTGAATATTTGATGACACAAAATTGCATACCCCCCCTCCCCGCTCATACCATTCCATAGCAGTTCGCGGCACACGGGACTGTATTATAACCATGCGCCACAACAGAGCCAACTCTTGCTATTGTCCGTCTCCTTTAACTTGGCAAGATTATGACAGTGAGTGGCAACTTGAAGTATACGAAACAAACTAAGTGTCATTCACAAAATCCTGTATTACGAACGCACAAAAGTTAATATAACGTTGGCTATCCTGAGTGCACTGCCGACGCACATCAGACAAGCAGGACATGTGCGACATGAAAGAGTTCCTATATTAATTAATACATTTCATTTTACGTGCTCACAAAACAGTGATTGTTAGAGTTACAAACTAAACTTCGTGATAAAATAGTAATGTATTGGTGTTCAAAATGAAATGCACAATAATCGTTGCACGTAATCGTTACGTCTACGTCCATTAAACGCCATGTTGTTCTCCGGCAAACCTATAACCTTGTTGTTTTCTTGTTGTTACTATGCTGTACTAATAAAACGAAGAAAGTGGGACGCGCGTGGGTAGTTTTGAAGCAATTCTTACGTTATTCCACGCCACATATTTCCAACTCGAACTGTTTAGTATCAGTAATAGCAGAATTACTACTTTGCAATAGTCGTTGGCGAATAAAAGTGCGTTGTCAATCAAGTTCCCCTAATTAATTTTAGTTTCAGTTATATTAACTATCACGTCCAAAGTGTGATAAGAAATACAACTACCGTCTCGAAAATGTTAACTCATATTCGCTGTCTCGGACAAATTAAAAAAGAGTTAGCAAATGTTTAATTTTTTTTGCAAGGTTTTACATTTTTACTTTTATAAAATACGATTTTTTTTTTATCAGACATCAGTCTAAAATACCATAAAATTAGTTTAGCATTACAGTACACTGGCAAGTGGATTAGCTGACAGCGTGTTGATAAAATATACAGCCTCCACTTGACGCACCAGCTGATGGCGAATGGACACATAAACGAAAAGTAAAAATCGGCCCTACTTTCGTTGGATTGTAAAAATATTGCCAAGTTACATGTGACAGAGAGTAACAAAGGGTAGCGCGAATACAGAGTAGGTTTATCTGGTGTTTAAATTAAATAACCATTTATTAAGCCAATACGTGTTATAGCCTGTTCGCGGTTTCTTTACACTTTTTGAATCAAACCTTTGAAAAATCAACATATGTATGACGTGTTTGGTTGTTTCAAAAAAAAAAATCACGTATTATAAGCCTTTAAAAAATGTGTGAATATATAAGTACCTCATTTTGTTAGGGTAATTGAACGTATACTTATTGTGTCTACAAAATATAACATGTCATTAATAAGTGATGTGAATAAATACAAGAAGAAAAAGGTGTGTTGGTAATACCTAGTCAGAAATAGTTCTTATGGAAAACACATTTTACTGAGTGCGCACGAATCCGGTGCGGCGTCCCTTTGGTGTCATTTTCTAAACTTTGATAATCTTTATTTGAATGAGGCAGGGGAATAGCCTGGAAGTTGGAATTTAGCAGGGCTGCAGAAAAGTCTGAAGTAACCGTGAACAGTCTATAGTTGTTATTGTTTCACACTGCAGTTCGCGGCAGTAATATAAACAAAGGCGTAGTGCATTCGCATGAGGAGGCGGTAGAAGTTTACGAGTTTCATGAATTGTTACACCTGGTGTGTGTCTCCTTCAAAATATGAAGAGATAGGGAAAGACTTGATAGAATATAACTACAGAGATAGCCAGCAGAATGTTTACTTACCTCTGCCGTTTTGTGGCGAGTGACACTTCAGTGGTATCACTGTCATGTTACGAGAAGGTAAATTCGATTATGTTTCGAGAGTTGTACACAGCACCACATAAAATTTGAGCACCGAGTCGATAGCGAGATATTCCGTATCCTCAAAAATTTAATCGACTGTTCTCATCATGCTTATGCTTTATGCGCGTAGCCGTGCTACAGAAGACACAATTAAATTACTTTTTTTAATTATAAAATATTACAATATAATTATATTATTAGATTCGTAGCTTTAAACTAGTACACACATTTAAATACTACTTGTGTCCATTCCTATGATAAGACGATCGATTAAGAGTCTGTTGTCGCCATAATGCATTACTAATAACCATAAATTCATCTTTTAATAAAACCACTTTAAAAATAAAGGCAATGCTTTTTTTTTACTCTTGTGTTCAAACGAAAAGGAATTTAAATAACTGACGTGAGTGGTTTCTTTTTTATTCTCCAGGTTGCCTTTTCACAAAGATACGCACTATATGTTTGGCAAATCTTCACATTTATTTTACTGTCTATATTTTTTTCATATTGAATTCACCTTGCGGTAGCAAAAAAAAAAAGTCGTAGTGGTTCTCATTTTATACTCGAACAGTTGTATGATATTTGGCAAACGAGTAACTGTGACTACCAGTTCTTATTGCATTAATTTGTCTAACAAAATAGTAACATATATCAGTATGGGCTGTTCACTGTAAAGTGAGCACTTTTGTGGCCCTAGTTACTTTTTCCTTTCAGCCATTTTGTTTTCTTTAACCACATTTTGAAATAAATATTGCCATGTAAGTAAAAAAACACTGAGTGTTTATTCCACCGCACTAGGAAATTAACGCCTACCAGTAAAATAAAGTGATTAATTCTGTAATGATAAACCAAAAAAAAAGTCATGATAATTTTCCGGAGGAGTATCTGATCATCGGGGGCCTTAAGCCCGATTTTGATGTCAATACCGCCCCGGGCACGCCACGAGCATGCACCCCCTTTCCTACGTGCATAGTTCAGATCTACCAGCCTTCGCTCTCGCTGCTATTATGACTGTTACGCGCAAATACAAATCAGCGGCGCATCTCGGAGCTTTACTTTATTGCAACATTTATGCAGGATTGTATGTTAAACTTTACTTTTTTTTTTTGTCATTTTTTCCTTGCTCAGACGTCGTGCCCCAAACCTCTTGCACCCCTGGGCACGTTCCCAGTGTGTACGTTTTTGAAATTGGGAC
>NQII01000884.1:452827-465118 GCA_002778355.1 Clitarchus hookeri | reverse complement strand
GGGGGGGGGGGGACTCTTCCTGTCATACAGAGAGCTAGAGCTTCGAATACAAGCACGTTTGACATTTGTCAGTGGCGAGTCTCATTTCTCTTAACACCCCCTCGTCACAAACGCTGTTCGTGAAAATAAATAATAAATTGCAAATAACTGACAGCTGCTGAAATGAGGTTCATCCTTCTTCGCAGCCTAACAACGGAACAACCAGTTTGTTTATCAGACTCCTAGCTGATGCCTTAAATAGCTGGTCTAATATCAAAATGAAGCAACAAATTAACTCGCATTCCCCTAGCAGTGCACAATAGCGCCACGCGGAGGTAGCGGAAATGCAGGGGCAGGTGGCTGAACTACTAGAGTAGCGTCGTTGGGACACTGAACTGCAGGTTAGCATTCACCCTTACGGCCACCTTATTCGGAATATCCATGACTACAGAACAGAATATTTCGCGAGTCCCTCTTAAATGTCTTAGACTTCATTTCTGTTTACATGGTCTAGCAATAGTCAATTCTCTCTTTGGCTCCTGCTCCTGTGACAAAATTCTTTCCCGTGGACTACGGCACAGAAAAGGTTAGTACTCCCAAGCGAATCGGATCGGTGTGTCGGTTCCTTTCATGTAGGCGTACTCATTCAATGATCGACTATGGGCAATGGAACAGGGCTTGTGTCGCCATCGAGTACTGAGTGCTGCGAAAGGTTCCCTATTGGCCGGGCTGCCGGGCAGCAAGCAGGGCGCCTGGCGCTGATTAGCAGACAACGTTCCGACATGTTGCTGATCAGTGACGCCATTTTGCTGGCGTGTGCGGCTGAAGTTCGAGTATTAACGGCGGTTTCGCGTTTTATCTGACTACGCTGCACTTGGTTCTCTCGCTGTATTTGATAAATGCCTTTTACTGTATCAAGAAACCCAGGTCCAAACAAATAAACCTGCTATAGAGCCACAATAGTATCAAGAAAGTACAATATCTGAAATATACTCTACCAACAAAGCGATTCCCAAAACGACTACGTTTCTAAACATTGTGTTTCCAAAGGAAGCAATGTTCGGTGGTTACTGTACACAAGTCTGAGTGGTTCAGGATCTTCATGTCTATAGACAGCTAGTGGCAGTAAGTTCAGTTGCATTCTCCTCCAGGTAGTGCAAATATGAGGAAAGAGTTCTACTGTAATATGTCAACGGACGGCGAAACGTATGTTTATTTGTTGCGTCCAGCAGACACATAAAGATTGACACAGTCACTTGTTTTAAGCGTACAGTTAAGATGAAATACTGCTTTATTCGCAGTTTTACCATACCTTGCCATACAACCAATGCGGGACGTTCATCCTCCATTATTCACTACTCAAGTAGGCGCTTTCTCCGATCACAGGTGAAAGAGATGTTTGATATTGTGATTAAGATGGTCACGTTTTTTTCTTTGTTTTCTTTTGCTGCCACAAAGAAGCAAACAGTACTAAGAAATTATTTTTACGTCAATTTTGGAAAAATAAACAGCAGACACATATTTCATAATGGCTGTAATACGTCCCTCATCCACCACACACAACGAACTAGCTACGACTCAGCATATATTACATGGTTAAAGGGACTTGCCTCAGATCAGACCTGTTCGGCTTGTCACAAATCGGTTGTACTGAAATAAAGAAGCTAGCCAGGCGGATAGAACCCCCCCCCCACGTTAACAAAATCTGAACTCTGGAACTACCTTTTTTAGGTTCATGCTGAACACCTGAAATATTTCTGTAAGGCTAGAGGGGCCGTGGTGGGGTAGTGGTCAAACTACTCGCCTTTCATCCGGTTCGGGCTCGATTCCTGGCAGGGTCGCTTCCTGATTTTTGCATAGGAATTTTGCTAGACGATGCCGCTGGTCGGCGGGTTTTCTCAGGGATATCCCGTTTCCCCCGCCCTCAAATCCCGGCGCTGCTCCTAACACACCATACTTAACCTTATCGGCTCTCAATACCTCGACGTTAAGAGCCGTCCAAATCTCTCAACTCACTCCACTCCACTCTAAGGTTAGAGTTAGATAGGCTATGGTGATTACCCTGATGGTTTTCCATTCAACACGAGGAATGTAAAGAAACAACAGCGAATGGCATTTACGTGCGATTTGCTGACCTGAGAGATGCATTCCTTAATGATACGCATGGTCGAGCACAGTTCGGATGACGTATTGCCGGGAATGTCTCGGGCTATGTTTTGCAGGGAGTTGGTTACACGCTCTGCCGCCAGAGGTCGACTAACAGCATCGGCTATGTTTTTTGGTGGTCTCCGTCTCCAGTCATCTGTGATAGTTCGCTCACACACCTCGGCGAGCGGGTCTGCGGTTGAGAGCGTTTGAGAGGCTAAAATTAATTTCTTCCTTTTTATCATAGAACATGATTTTTCGTTATCATATGAAATAACAGCGTGGAAAAAAAATATGGCAATCTAGGAAAATCACTTTAAAAAAGAATGAAACAAGTTATGGGAATTTAAAAGTTATATATTTTTCGTACAAATCTCAAAATGAAACAAAATTAATTACTAAATAATTGCTCACGTTGTAAGAATGTCGTAAAATATATTACTTAGAAATTTATTATGCGTTTTGCCTGTATGTATTTCAATTTTAACTTCAGAGGTAAAATTCAAAGTCAAAGAACCAAGCAGTTAAACACTTTTGGCACGTGAACGAAGTGTCTGATTTCAAATAAATTGCTACACGATACTCTCGTGACTTCATGAACACTTTAATTGAATCCAAACTTTGTGTTAAAATGATTTTTTTAAATTTATACAAGTATACAAAAAATGAGGGATCTGGCACAAGTGAGTAGGGAGTTGGAGGTCGAATGCACATGGCATTTGGTAGTGGACCAGTAGTTGCATTTGGCAGAGGACCAGATTTTAACTTGACCTTGACCTCAAAATATTCCTTTTTCCCTGAAAAAAATGCAAAAATATCCAAGTTTTCTCTCAAAATTTCCCGAATTTACCTCTAAATCGGCAACATTTCTGGCAAAAAGTTTCTTAACCAAATTTTCATGAGTCATTCTGTCTAAAAAAAGTATGACCTTGTTGTTTCAGGAATGTTCTAGTTCAACGACCTGCCATGATACTTAACTCTCTGTGATTACACCTTTCATGCTCTGTGTTTCCATGCCACCATCTAGTTTCTACAATTTTCCAGTTCATACTCTGTCATTTCAAGTCAACATCGGACATCTTGTTTCAAGAATGTTCCAGTTTATGCTCTGTCATTCTATGTCAACACCAACCATCTTGTTACAGGAATGGCCTAGTTCATCGCCATCGCATGCTAGCTCATGCTGCCACTCCAAATTGTTACAAGCATATTCTACAACCTATGTCTATTCTAATCGCACCCATGCTAATTATGTCAAGTACAGTATGTCTATATCCGACTTCCACAACCTTATTTTCATAGTTAGCAATAATTTCTGAACTGTTTAGTTGCCAAATTAATATAATTGGCATCGCTCCTGATGTTGATAAGGGTTGTTAGGCCAACTATGCCTTAAGCCATCTCGTAAGCATAGTTAGCCATAATTTCTGAAATGTTCAAGATGTAGTCACCAAATTCATGTCATAGGCATCACCCCTGATAATGATGAAAGTGGTGGGGGCAATTATGCCTGAAGCCCTTTTATAAGCGTAGTTAAACATAATTTCCGAACTGATTAATATATACCCACCAAATTCATATAATAGGTGTCACCCCCTACGACGAACAGAGTGATACAGTCTAGTATACTTAAATCCTTTTATCTGCATAGTTGGCCACCATTTCACATCCACCGAAGTTATAGTCACCAAATTCATAACATAGGCATCACCCCCGACGGCGGAAATGTCTGCAGGATCAAGTATGCTTTAAACCCACTTATAAGCATAGTTTACTGTCATTTCCGAACAGTTTAAGGTACAGTGGTCAAATTCATTAAATAGGCATCACTCCAGATGACGAATGGGGCATTACAGACAAGTATGCCCTAAGCACTCGAATAAGTATAGTTGTTCACCATTTCCGAACTGTTTAAGATATAGCCAGCAAATTAATATCACAGACATTGCTCCCGACAACGATCATGGCGGGAGGTTCATTTATGCCATAAACTCTCTTATAAGCATAGTCGACCACTGTTTTACGAATGAGTCACCAGGACATGGGTGCCAGATCAGGTCTAAATGATGTGTGTGTGTGTGTGTGTGTATATATATATATATATATATATATATATATATATATATATATATATATATATATATAACACCAGTTGACTTGTACAATAGTCATGTTGATAAGGCACTGAAAATGCATAATTTTATAAATAAGAGGTTAATTTTTAAACTTACAGAGAAAAGCGCATCGAGCTACCTGTCTATAGATTCATCTCTTTAAAAAAAATCTGAATATAATGTAACATTCATTAATTATACAAAACAAGAACTTTATAAATAAAAGTGATGTATTTAATGTAATATATTTTATTTCACTTCTAAAAATTACAGAAAATATTATGCCAAACAATGTGTCTGTGGATATGTATTTCCAATACGGATTTGTAGTATACTTTGCCACAACCATAGATAATGAAAAGCATAATTTTATAAATAAAAGTCATGTATTTAAATGAATATATATTTTTATTCAACTTTCGAATTAGTATATTGAGCAATGTGTCTATAGATTCGTATTTTCAAAGAAAATTTTGAATATTATTTTAGAAAATGTGATTATGAGGCAATGACCAACTTCATATTGGATTTTAAAAGCATGGAATTGTGTACGTAAATATACCAAGTGTTAAATATTTTCGGGCTTGTGTTTTCGACTCGAATGCTAATGTGGAAATTTTGATTATTCGCATGTATTCGATACCATATTGACTTTAGTAGTTATACGGATTGATCTTAGGTTATTTAAAGTAATTATGTAACGAGACCGAGCCACGAATACAGGATAGTTGGCCTACGCGTTTTGGCTTTTAAGGATATACAGGATGATTCTTAAATCACGGGACAAACATTTAGGGGTGGTAGAGCTCACTAAAGCAAACAATTATTGTATAGGAATATATGGGCGGAAGGGACGGGTTGAGGCACAAACACAAAAATAACACATGAAATTCAACACATTGTTTATTTAAACGTCGCCGCTAAATGCCTTTTTACAGCAATGTTTATAATAATTGCTCAAAATTGCTACCACCGACAGTAATGCATTCTTGGTAGCGTCGGTGGAGGGATTGGCGAACAGATTCACGCACGCCACCATTGTCAGCCAATCACGCCATATGTAGAGGTCGCCAAGCATGCGTGACTGTTGGTGGATGCATTTCCAGCAACTAATTTACCATTTTCTGTTCGGAATCACTCGTTAAGTATGCTGCTGATGAACATTTTATGTTTCCGTTAATGTGTTATGTTTTTGTGTTTGTGCCTCAACGCGTCACTTCCGCCCATATATTCCTATACAATGATTGTTTGTTTTAGTGAGCTCTACCACCCCTCAATGTTTGTCCCATGATTTTAGAATCATCCTGTATATGGGGGGCTATAGAAATTAAACTGGGTGATATAGCTGAGGCCTCCCACATTTAAATCGATGATCACTGACTCCAGATTACGACAAAACTGAGAAATGGCCTTTTTTCCCCCAAGGTGCGTACGTGATGCAGTAATCCTCCAGACTATACGCAGTTTCAGATTTTCATGTCTTTACACAGAAGTGATAAAGGGCTTTGGCGGAACATTTAGGTAAAGGGGGCAGGGGACAAATTTTGGAAAATCATGGTGATTCAGCAACACTGTTACGCACCAAGTTCTTAGTTCAACTTTCGAGACCTTATGGAAAGTAATACTTTTTATTTTATTTTACAATCTGTAATTATGGTAAATCAAACAACATGCTCTGATAAATAGAAAGGACCCAAACCTCTACAATGTGATTTGCATGAAATTATGTGTGAGTAGTGCAGGATTTTGGTTGAAACCATCCCCTTTGCTAATTCATGCTGTGTTAACTTGGGCGTGTCAGTCTAGTCTTTGAACACATATAAAGAATTCAAGTCCTGTTATAATACCACGCAGTTTGTACAAACAAATGTAGGGCCGATCTTTCGTCATTTCCCCATAGTTTCATAAATTCTGCAACAACCTGTTGCAATGCTATCGCGGTGCTATAACCATTCCCGTGTACTTTTTACTAAGAAATGAGTAAGCTACTTGTTTTAGGTATCTACTTCTTAATTGGTGTGGTTATGGACACCTGCATTTCGCGAAAAGTTTTACGCACTTGCTAGATTTCAATGCCCTATGGACATACCAGCGGTTTAATTTTGCTTATTGGTCGCGTGTCTTTGTGAGAAGACACTCTCTTGCTTGACTGGCCAATCAGAATTAGTTAACTCCTTCAGTGTACGTCTGTGATTCGCAGAAATACACCTAAGACGCGTAACACGTAGATCATCCAATCACGAAAGTTGATCTGAGCTAAAGTGTTATGAAATACAATTGGTGGTGAAATCTTTTCGCGAAATTCGGGTGTCTGTTATACTTGATTTTTTTACTATTAGTGCTATTTTTCTCAGCTACATGATAACAGCGTTTTTTTATACATAAATTGTGGAAACGTCTATTATTTATCATTAACACTTCACTCTTTCCTACAAAAGTTGAATTCTCAGTTTTTTTCTAATGCCATAATGTTTTCTACAGACTTGCTATTAAAGTCGAATGCAATCTCTGCAGTTTATCTCATCAGTTCGCTATTTTAATAACGAATTTCCCGTTGTTGCACCTAACGAAATTAGTTAAATAAATGCTATCTAGAAAAGAAAAACTCCGCCAAGTTCACGAATCCGGTTGCTGAAAACATCTGTTCGTTAAGCTTTCACATGTTCTGTAAATATAGACAGTAAAGGTGAATTATCGTTGTCTATCGAGATGTTTACACACCGAAAAGATATTTTCTACGTTAAGTGAATGTTTTCTTCACAGATTCACACACAGTATAATATAAAATGTGCTGAAAATACTGAAATATTCTTTCAGCCCAGTTCTCACAACGGTACAGGTAAGCAGCGTGTGTAAACTGTTCACATGCTTGGGAGCGGATGTCACATTCTCAGGCTTGCTAGACGTGGCTACGATTCAGTTTCGACGTCCATCCAACGTACACGATTTGCCCAGATATTTACAAAACCCCAAAGAACGTGTTTCATTTGAACTGAAGCCCAAACAGATGCAGCCTCTGTTCTATAGTGCGGTACGCGTCAGTAACTACCACACAAGAATAAGAAGGCTTCATTTCCTAGCCCGTGGAAAATGAGCGATGAGGACAGTGCTCAGTTATACAATGTAGGTTCATGAAATCTTTTCTTTTAAATGAAGTCTGAACACAAACGCCGGAATGCTAACCGCGACAGTATAAATCGTTTTTACCAGTTCCGTCCAGTTCGGCTGCGGCGTTCATTAACACCGAAACAGGTAGCGATAAAGACTCACGGTTGGCTTCAGGCATTTTCGCATTGAGTCTCGCTCGGTCACGCTTCGGCAAGCCACGCGGTGCCGCGGGCGAGCCACGCCTCGCCCGGACACGCCTCCGAAATCGTTTTCTTAGTAAATAACGAGCCAGATGGAACTTCACTAATATCTGATATACACTACTTTAAAATACTCTCTAGCAATACATTAACGCGGGGTGTCAGCGTCTCCTTACGAAGCTCAATTCAAAACGAACGCATGATTTGAGCAGAAGGCAAATTGCACTCCAGACTCAATGCTATAGCTTTGCGTAAATTTACGCCTTCTCCGAATTGTTACGTATTGCACTACGATACCGAAATGATGATAAAAATCTCTCGCCCTGGTTCGACAGGAAATTTTCCCGACAGCCTAAATCGTACTGACTTCATAATTTCGGATTCATTCAATCGCACGAATAGCCAAATGTATAACTTATTTTGTAAGTTGTACCAGTTAAACGCCTGGCGAACTTCTATGCCAAAAAAACTTAATAGATAACATAACTCAGCACAAACTGCAGGACATTTTTGGGTGTAAAGCAGTCAGAGGATAAAGTAAATGTAATATTACACCAGGATACACGACTATAAATAATAGCGTTGTAATAAAATTAGAGCGCAATCGTTTACTTTTTATAGACCATAATATTTTATAGTATTGACTGGTTCTTTTATGCTCCAAAACAGTAGAATGAAAACATTAAACTTAATAGGCGTAAAAAAAAATATTTATATTTACATATGACGGGAGGAAATTGAATTAAATTTGAATAAGTTATTTTAAGAATAATTAAATAAACCGAGGACTTGGAATTCCGGCTTGTGTTGTGTCGATTATTTTCACGAATTGCCGCTGACGGGACAGATGATCTCAGATTGCACAACGTTTAAAGGCGTACCATGCTATAAAACAAAGATTCCGCCAGGAATTCCGTTTCCTTCAGGTACTTGAAGGATAAGTGGTTCAGTAAATTCATATATTGGTTGTGAGGACTTGCCACAAAGGTTGAAGCAACATCCAGATACGAAATACTTATAATCATAGAAAAGTTTCCCTTGCCACCACTACGATGACAAAAATTCTGGAGAATATAATAAACTTATTATGTCATTGCGTTTCTTTTCTAATAAAATTGTTATACATGCCGTGATATGTAAGCGCATGAAATACATTCTGTGACTTGCCTGTCTTGTTTACAAACGTAAGAGGCTAGTCAATATAATTTGCTTGAGATAGCCTAGACACAAACACCATGGCATTATTTAAAATAAGTAGTTTTCAGTTAAATCTAGAGATACAAGATTGTGATAGTTTCAATACTATATTGAAGACAATTTATCACGTCATTTACCTTCGGTTTCTCTGCCATATATCTTTATAGTCAAATAAATTATCATTATTTTAGTCAAATAAATTATCATTATTTGAATATGTATTTGAAAAAGGAATATATTCTCTGAAATCAAATACTGGTGTAAAAATGAACTTTTATAAATTTTATAGAGTTTAATGTTGCTCACATTTTGACTTTTGTTGCCCGTAGTCCAAACTTTTATTATATTTGTGTATGGGATTAACCTCTACGTTTACTGTTAACAATATTTATGCAATTTTCCTCTGAGTGTAAAATATATCTAGGTAGGAAAAAAAAAATGAAAGATTGGAAGCATGCTTAACTAATACTCAAGACCTAAAATCACAGTCTCGAATTATGTCACAATTAGTTTTTGTTTTTGGTTATCAAGTTTTCTTATGTATTGCACATTTAAATATATCACTGTTGATGCTGAAAACGACTTTAAGTAAGTACTTAAAACGTGACTGTCAAACGCGGACTGCCCTTCCTTAATCATTTGACTTGAGTTTTACACACCCTTAAAACTGAATCAAAGAATAAATTCAGATCAGTAAAAACTGCATCGCTGTATGCATTGAAAGCTTCTGGATTACATAAGTTATCGAGTATCAAGAGGTGACATTATTACTCCTGATTCACTGTAAATGAGACTTCTCCGAGTCACTGAATGTTCGGTGAGTTTCGCTGATTAGAGAGTCAAGAGTTGAAAAAAATACTGGAATACTAATGACATGGATTTAAACCATTAGTTAAAGATAATTGATTGTATTTATAAACGGTTATAACTGTGAACATTTTTTGCTTTATGTTACAAAAAAAGCTATAAAAGTTTTCATCAGGCATTACAAAGTTGTAAACAATTTTAATTTATTTTCAGTTTTATTTTAAAACTTTTAGAAATTATTTAATTAATAATGGGAACTAAAATATTAGAACATTATTTTTACCTACCACGTCTTGTGAAGCGCATTCCTTTTATTTTAATAACAGACACCAACATCATTCAAAAGCTTATATCGTTAAAAAAATTACTACCGTATTAAGGTCACGTGCAGTGATTAAAACATCAGCTACCCTCGGAATGGGCGGAATTTCCACAAAAAAACCGATCGATATTATGTTATCAGTTCTTCACTATATATCTGTAACAACATAAAAGTTCTGTCATTGGCTATCCAAGTGCTTCTGCTTGTACTTAAAAAAAAAATTGTCATTTTCTAAATCAGCAAGAGTATGCAATTATAGGAGTAATTCTCAGTTCCAGCAAATAATTAAATAAATAAATAAAGTCAACATCTGAAAAATCTCTCTTCCCTTACTATATAGAACATAAGCTCTTGTTGAAATACTCATGGTAAAGTTGGCACCGAATGACTAAAATTAGTTCCATGTCTTAACATTCCATTACCAGTTTTATTTTTTTATTTGTGGGAGCTGAATTTATTTAATTTAGATGGTATTTTTTATACGCATATAAGAAATAACATTTTCATATTTCTTATAATTTTTGTTCTCTGGATTTTACACTTTCTCTTGGCCTGTTAATCAATAAAGTGATACAGTTCATTGCAGTGGTAATTTTGTATGTGACGATAGGATAATAAAAATGATTGGAATAATAAACCCAAAAAAGGGCCTAATTAACGGCATACTTCATATATGTATGCTATCGAAGCGGCTGTTGTGCTCTGCCTGCCAACTCGTAATCACTCCGCTGCTCCTCACAACATTCATTATACCTCACGTTACTACAGGAAGACATTTATTAGGCAATGAAACAATTCGGGGTCACTTACTTCCGCCGTACGACGTGCGAAGCTTGCATTAACGACTGACTCACCTTTCCGTTTGCTGCCTGTCAACGAACTTCCGACTGAGGAAGTAACCTCGCTAACATTTAGCACCTGGAACGTCCGCACGTAAAATTCATGAAGTTCAGACACGAATAATGGGACTTAACGTCCGCTGCAGCATAGTGCAATATGAGGAACTTTAGACGGTAATTTTTCTGTAAATTTACGCATAATATTAAACTAAACGTATTTCAGTTCTCCTTAAAGAATGGAAATGTTCCTATCGCAAACATACCAACAAAGAAATAAGAATATATTTTCAAATCTAGAAATGTCAGTTAATGACCGAAATGATTTTTCGATTTATACTTTAAGGTACTATAAAAATACTGTGTGAAATAAATAACGTTTAATATTTCAAATGAGTCACTGTGATAGAAAAATTGCACCGAATTGGCATATTATCGAGTAGTAATAACCAGTTTATATTATCAGATAAATTATAACGTAAATTTATGTCGAGTGGGAAAACTAATAGAATGAATGTAATAGACGTGTGAAATGTTTAAAAACATCCAAAGTTTATGTTTAAAATGTGTATGTTTATATACATGCACACCACACACATAAATCACTTTTTCACTTCTTTTTTTTTCTTTGTAAAACCATAACATAAATTATTTTTATGTCATGATGCTCGTAAATAAAGGCAGAAAAATTAAGTAAATCAAAGTACATTTCTTATTCACATAAACAAAAATTTCTATAACTTAATTTTATTATGCTGAGATTATCCTACTTTCTGAGACACACTGCAAAAACGGTATCACGAAAATGGAAAATACGAGTAACATTTACTGCAGACTTCATTTGAGCATAAATTGATTCAAGATTAAGATAAGCATACCTGATGCTTTTTATCACAGAGAAAATACTTCTGTAAGAAATTGATATGTGCTGAAGGTATACAAAAAATTGGAAAATGCTTTAGATCACAGCATCTATTAAAGTAAAGCCTATGTATAAAAAAAGGTCTTCTTGTCGTTATTTTTTGGAAGTTTTAACAACATGTAGTTTGCATTTTACGCTATCCAATTTTCTAAAAATACAGTTTTTATTGCAATTATTTCTGGGAAATGAATGTATCTTTTTGGCTACGCACTGGAAACAAAAAGTTTCGTAAAAAATTTGGCATGTATATGTGGTATTTCAGTATTGATTACATATTGACATATTTAATCACTCTGGACCGTTCCATTGGTCCACACCCACACCATACCGGATATGATTCCTGTATAACGTTCACTATTGACTGCTGACAGCAAATTGAGTGACAAGCTGTTCGTTATCTTTTATTCTCGAAAACAGTTCTTGATTATATGATGAAGTTTTTGTGATATTATGACATAGAAAATATTTTCGAAAGCCATTACTGCAACATTAACTTTGAATTAATCACAAAATAACGAGACGATATAAATGGTTGTGAATTATGTTACATTATATTGAGAATGCCATGTTTAATAAAAGTTAATGTTGATATGTGCATGCTGGGGAGTTAAAAGATATATATATATATATATATATATATATATATATATATATATATATA
>NQII01000884.1:423071-452713 GCA_002778355.1 Clitarchus hookeri | reverse complement strand
TTGAGAGATCCCCGAGAAAACCCGGGGACTAGCAGTATCGTCCGGCACGATTCCCACTTGCGAAAATAAAGGAATGACCCGGGAGTTAACCCAGTTCGCCTTGGTGGGAGGCAAGCAGTCTAACCTCTCAGCCACCGTGGCCCCCTGAAACTGGGAGAATCCTGTGTGTTCAGTGAGCTTCACAATCCTCTGTAGAATTTAGGATCAACTATTCTTTCACTTATTGTTGACCAAGTTAGTAACCATTTTTACTACAGAATATATAGCAAGGAATTCGGTCCTTATTTCCATGCATCTTGTTGACTCAGTGTTCATCAGTGAGCGTCTATAACGCTGTGATCAAATGGCTGGAGACCGTATACTTTCGTATTATAATTTTGTAACGGATTAGGTGTCACAAAATATACGTTATCTTCACGTGTGTTGTTGGACTTCCGTTTTAATGACGTGCCTTTCAGGACTCTACACCACACTAAAACATGTAGCTTTCTGGCGACTTCATTCCGTTTGGCCGAGTCAAACAGGGGCCTTGGTTCTGACTTTGGCAGTAGCCATTGAGAAAACGAGATTGTATTGCATATGGCTTATTAACGTCATTTGCTGCTATGCCTCAAGTCTTATCAGGGGACGGCTTGCATACTAACTTATGATCAAGCTTAAACTAACACCCATGACTTGCCTGAGACTCGAACCCAGAACCTCCAACACCCCAGACCAGCTGCGCACAAACCAACTGCGCAACGGGAGGTCAGCGATAAAATGAGATCTGCCCTTTATACATACAATGACTGCGAAGTCTAGCACGGTGGTGTTTTGCAACTTGAAATGGCAGAGTTTCTACCAATCGCGCAAGTAACTGACATGTAAAAGTGTCTAAAGTTTAGCTCGTTCTCTTGTGGATTCGCAAAATTCTTTCATAGTATAATATTGACTAAATATTGAAATTAATCATATATATAAAGTTAAACTTACGAGTGTAATAAAACCTATTAGTTTTGAAACCCGAAGTAAGTCACTCTACATTTGTACGGCAAAATTTTCAAGGTATGATATAATTTGAATGAAATTTGTTAAGTAATATGTTGGTAATGAGTGAGAGAAATTTTACTTCGTAATTTGAGGAAATGTATCCCTGACACTCACATTTATGAATTGTGTCCGTTATGGTGTCGTTCGACGCCTACTCACAAGCAACCCAAGAATATTCCAGTAAAAGGTACTTCACCAACCACGTTGTCAAAAAAACACTGTAGACGTAAAGTAGATATTTTCCGTGCGAAATTGCTTGGGCGGATACCAACAAACAAAACAGCAATAAGAAGCAAGAAAATAACAATATAGCTGTATAAAACTTCTGCAACAACGTTTATAAATAATTCTTACCCATAACTGCAGTCAACTTGCGTCTTGCGGTTGCAAGATTTGCGGTAAATGGGATTTGTTGTCACTGGAAAAAAAAAATCACTGTAAGATATGCATCTAACTGCAAGTCTTACGTTAACACCTAAATATTAAAAAAAAATTACACGAATTAAAAATTAAAGGGCACAAATTTGTAGCTTATCTTACTTTGTATGAAATGTGAAAACAGCCTTTTATAAGAAAAAACAGGAAAGTATCGGACCAGACTTTACATCTGTGGAATGGAAGCAGTTTTCTAAAGATTGAATACTTTCCATTTGTCGAGAAAAGATGGTGAAGATGCACAAGTTCTGGATACTTATTTATAGAACGAACATTTTCAAAGAACTGTACACAGTGCTCGCTGAAATCGGGGACCAAAGGATTCGCCTTGCTGCCTGACCACTTACAAGTCGCATATGAAAACCGGTTTGCTTAGCTGAAGGAATGGTTTTACTAACTGTCCACCTAAGGAGATAAAATATTTCTCGAAATTGCTGCTCGCAGGGTTTCGAGGCGAGTGCTTCCGTCTGCGCGGCTGTCGGACTGCAATATTCACTGTAATGACAGTTTATGGCTGGAAATACTACAGCTCGGCCTCGCGCAAGGGAAAAAGAAATACACGATTATTCAAACGATTTGCAAAATATGTGGTACCTGTCCCTGGTAATAACTACGCGTGTTGAAGATGGACGACTCCTGATAGTTGCGAATAGTCCGACATACGAAAGAAAAAAAAAAAACCTGTCAAATTTTTTTAACTCCTTCTCAGAGCTTTTGGTTGATCATTCGTTTGCAATCCATGGATCTATCGAATGTACGAGAACAACGGTATAATAACAACACTGACAGGGAGAGATAGATAAAGAAGCTGAAGGCCATGATCCTTTGCTTCAAGGTAGAAGCAGTTAGGCCCTCGCATATTATACCTGGCGCTCGAGAGGCGTTGCAGTGTGTTTCAAATGCTAGTTTTTCTGCGAAACTACTAAACCTGGGTCCAATGTGCTGATCTACGAAGGAACACACACATCAGACGAGGGCTGATGAGTGCTTTCAACACGTCCCGGACATTACCAACATCGTATCATAGCACTCCAAAATGGCTAAAAACGGCTTTTTCAAAGTGCTGTACCTCGAAATATACGCGTCATATACACACAGAACTACTCAAGCGCACTGCATTAAACCTTCCTACAGACTTTCCACCGCTGAAAGTCCCATAGATACACGCAGTGCGACGAGAAAATCGTGCGCCAGTTCAGAGCCTTGCGCTTAGCGGCGATGGCGCACTTGATGCGCGTGGCAGTGCCGCCCTTATCGCTTCCGCGCTTCTCGGCCTCAAATGCGGAAAAAAACGCTAGGTAGACGGGAGCCTTAACTGTCCGAACGCGATATGGTCCAAGGAAATTAAAGTACCCAGCTTTAAAAAAAAAAAAAAAAAAAAAAACCCCGAAAAGTTATGGGCCTGTATTGAGGTGGAAGTAGAAATTAAAACTGCTTTACAAAATGTTGAATGTAAACTAGTGGCGACCTACACAGATGCCTGAGAACGGTTATATAAACCGAGAAATTTTTCTGAAGTTTGAAAGGAAAAATAGACCTGTGTTAGTAACCGAAGAAAATTAACAAGGACAAAACCAAAACGTATTTTTGGCAAAACTTAAAATATATATACATTAAAAAAAAACATGGGTTTTAATTAAACCACATTTTAACTACGCCGGTGCATTTGTTTCAAAGGAATTGACCGTACGAAATCCTCTTTTAAGTATAAAGGAAAGCTTTGGGAGGTGAATAATAGTAGGGCAAATTTATATCTGTATCACTTTCTCTCTGTCTCTATTCAAGATATTCATATAAAAGAGACGTAGGAATGCTACCCAAGTGACTTATTACGTAGAGATCCATGGTCAGTGAATTGTGAAAATAATATGTATGTCTTAATATATCATTTAGAGTTTCATGTCTACATTGAAGGCCAATTACTTAGGCACTTTTTTATAGGATTTCAACTGCGATCTGGTGCACTAAGGGTTTATATATAGGTTTCTAACAAAGTGGCTGTGATTTCCAAAATGTCCACTTAAATGTCCAATTGTATAGTCTATCCGACTGAAAACGACTTTAGTGATATTAGTCGATGTCGTTACTTGCACGTGGCACCGCTGAACCCACACTGCGGTTGTAAAAGGAGTCCAATTTATTAGCGTTGTCAGTGGATCAAAAGGCAACTTAGGTATTTGCACAAACTTTACAAAATTTAACAAATAACTTGTGAATGCAAAGAATCTTTGTGGATAAGATGGACAGTAAATAGATAATTTGAGAGCTAGAACCGGGGTTTGGGGTTTAGGAGCCCAGGAGCCATATGGCATCTGGCAATGGACCAGTAGTGGCCTCTGTCAGTGGACCAGTAGTGGCACCTGGCAGTGAACCTAGTTTGCCCCGGGAAAAAACCCAAAATTTCCCGTTTTTAACTCCAAATCTGCCAAATTTCCTGCAAAAGATTTTCTTGCCAAAAATGTTATGAAACACTCAGCCTAAAAATAGCATTACCTTGAATAAGAATGATCCAGTTCATGTTATGTCATTCCACCTTTCATGCACTGTCATTCCATGCCACCATCTTGTTTCTAGAATTTTCCAGTTCATGCTCTGTCATTCCATGCAACCACCATGTTTCAAGAATGTTCCAGTTCATGCTCTATCATGCTACCTCGACATCTTGTCTATAGAAGTGAAATGAGGGCAAAAATAGGTTTTAATGATGTATACATGATATATGTATGGAAATTATTATTTTCACAAATGTGATAGGCATGTTTATGTCTATACGAGAGGTATGTGTTCTTTATGTTACCGCACGCAAACCCCACGTCGTCAAGACACTAAAAAGGCTTTACAATTTTTTATAATTATAACCAGTACTCTAAAAATGTTATTAATTTAATTAGAAACAGTATAGGCATCGGTGTTCGAGATATAATGAAATGTGAGATGACAACTAATGTCGGGAAGGATGGTTCACTTATAAAACGATTCATATCTGCAAAGAGAGGTTTCTTATGCATAACCATAGCAAGTAAATAAGTTTTTTTCTCTGTAGGGTAGCAATTGTCTCAACAGCACATTCCAATTACACATTTCCCACCGACCAGGAAGTCGGAGCAAGTCCCTTCCTACACACTGCAGTGATCAATCCTGATTGTATATTTTTTTTATAAACATGCAATGATTTTCATCTAGAGTACCCAAATAAGAAATAGTAAGTAATGTTTATTTACCAAGCACTTCTAAAAAAGTTTTCTTTTTACATGTACATGTAATTGTCAGTAAACAAGTTATTTTTCTTGTATGTGTATGAATATAAGGGTAAATCTAGCATACATATAAAACACACTAGGCAATTTTAAAAGTCAAAATTACTTAAACAGTTACTTATTACAAATATATATTCTTGAAATATAATTCATTTAATAGATTCTTCAGTGATGGTCTTCTTCGGGTGGAAGTCCTGTGCTGTCCTCACCTTTACTGCACGCATGCACTTGGTCCCCTGCACGAGGCCTGAAACCAAGCTCACGCATGCAGTTCCCTGGACGTTGAAACCGGGGCTACGCAACATACTCTTGCAGAGGCAATATGGAGATTGATGTTTTCCTTTATACATACTTTTAAATACATTTGTTTGAAATAGCAGAATATCCCGTTTTTTAAACTTATCTCGACTGCCTTGTAAGCGCATATTACGTAGATGGTTTACAATGTTATTGACATGAAAACTACAACACCTAAAAAACGAATCAGAGAAGCCGGAGTAACTTACAGAAAGACGACAACGAACAATCGTGACTCTGATGAGACATTAATTAATTACTATCTTATTATAAAACGGTAATGCGCATTTTTTACATGAAGGTAACATGCAGGGAACATATCTGACATAATATTGCTACCAACAAGTAATTAAAAGGCATGTGACTGACCAGTAAAACTTACCATAAAAATAAAGTTGTAAAAAATTAACGCCTGCGTCGGCCGGGAATCGAACCCGGATCAACTGCTTGGAAGGCAACTATGCTGACCATTACACCACCGACGCTTAATGATTAGTTCAGAAGATAACGAGAATCTACTTTCTATTCTCCTTGTGTGCTCTTAGACGGATAGAGAAAAAATTGAAGTTGGGAATAGCGCATAAATGAAGAAGAAAGCAAGTACGATAATACCACCAGTAACTGCAGTGCACATGTGACTGACATGAATACCATTTCACATTCGCCACTCAGGATAGGTGTTGAAACCCCTCCCGGAAATAGCTATAAACTCCAGGTTGGAGGCTTAACATAGATAATAAATCGTTGTTTATGAGAAAGATTGTGGAAGTAACATAGTAGTCACATCAGATAAAACCGAATAAATGCTCCAAGATATATCAGCAACACACCTGACAAGATGATACCTAGGACTGGCAACAGTGTGCCACCAGTCATCAGCAACACACCTGACAAGACGATGCCTTGCTCGGACCATCGTGTGCTGCTGGAAAAAATAACTTCAGAGATATAAAATTCAACACTTAAAATTTAGACATTTCGATCAAGTGTGAGAAAAATATAGATGTGGGTATAAAATGACCATATGTTATACTTCCACGAGACAACATTTTTCGAGCCCTGCCAACAGATCATGGACTGCACATGGTATGGACAATGTTACATATTTTATATGCGACCAGGCTGCCAAGTTCTCCCGAAGAAGTTATTGCATTTGCCATAAGTCAAGACATAAAACCTTTGAATGTTTCAGACTGTGTGGTGACCTACCCCATTCCATCTGCCAGCCCGTCGTCAGCCACAACCGACATTTCATCTGGAGACCTGTCACCAGCCTCGGTAAGTGCACCAGTTCCAAAACTATCCAGCCCAGCAGCAAGTTTAAGACTGCCAATGCGAGCGAACCTGTGATCTGTCGCAGAAAGAGACCGACACTTCCATCCGTACCAAATTTGAAAAAAGATTTAGATGAACAGTGTGTAAAAGAGAAAAATTTTTCAAGATGTATTAAACCCTCTTTAACGAAAATGCATATATGTGTGTGTGTGTGTGTGTGTGTATATATATATATATATATACATATATATATATATATATATATATACAGCGTGTCTCTAAAAATTACCGACAAACTACGGGAGGTGATTCCTTATGGAAAATTAAGTAGAAAATATAAAGGACACTTTGTACCTAAATGCAATATTAAGGGAGGAATGACCCCCTTGAAAATCTAATTTGAAAACAGTAATCTCCTGAAATATCGGAAACTAAGTGACACTAAATGACAATACTTCGAACATTTTTTTCTGTTATTGGGATCCTTAACCTACAGCAATCATGTGTTTATACCTTCCACGGTAATGAAAATAACAGGGGTGGCCACCCTCTTATTGTATGCAACTTTTGTACCGTCGGGATTTTTTTATGTTTTATGCTGGTCTATTGAACGGTATCACTTGCATAACAAATATGGTCCTATCGCTGCAAGTGCGTAGGACCCACCGTCCCCCCGGGTCATTTCATCGCACTTGCTATTAAAACGTGCATGTTTTTATAGCGTGTGTATCATACTTGCGTTGACCAGGCTGTTAGAGTCTGCCTCCCTTATCCACCAAACCCTGCTTCTCGGCCATGCTGTCTTTGGTGTACGATTCCGAAGTTGTCTAATACTAATTAAAATACTGTTTTTTTTTATACGTGTTCTTAATATGTGAAAAAAAAACAGAAATGCTAGTTCGAGCAAGTGCAAGTGTGAATTGGTGCGTTTCATATGAGAGGTTATGATATTTACTATTAATTCAATAACGAAGCTCTTCCACACTACAATCACGAAAGATGTCCAGTTTTTAATCTCAGACCAGTCAGCTACCAGAAAGTACGGACAGTCTTCTGTACATGTCGAATTGGGTGAAATTTGGAAGGAGAAACCGATGGCGAGTGGACTGACTTTGCATTGTGATGTATAGACTCTGACGAAACATTTTGCTGGAGCTAACATTTCCAGCGGATTCGACTCTTTTACACGAACGCAGAAATGAGTGAATTTTCCTTGCCCTACTTAGCGTCTGTCTTCATATATATAAACATGAGTCTGGCGTGCAACTGTACTGTATTAATTTCCCACCAGCAGTAATGAACCCTGAACTTCGGAATACGGAGTATACCAGCGAAGAGGGTCATACTAGTGTTAAAGACTGTTCACATTAATGTAAGCACTTTTGAAATCAACCTTTTGAAAAATGTCACTGCCCGTACTTGCATATATTTTAGCGGTCACACCGACTGACATGCGCCTGCAGTTAACGAAGGAAGGGAAGTAGTTCCATGCCTTAAAGTTGAATTAAAAGTGTTACCTAAAAATTTGTGCACACTAAATCAATTAATTTTGTTTTATTTTTTTTAATGAATACCGTGTAAGAATGAGGAAATTTGTAAAATATGTACTTTTCTAATAATTTCAGAGCTTCACTTTACCCATGCATGAATAAAGGGATCAGACCCATGCCAATGTTAAGTTTACATGTGGCGGAAAGATACGTAATGTGCATGCAAGCAGATCTTAAGCAGGGCTTTCAGAAGTGCTCAGTATACCGTGAACGGCCTTTAGAGATGTTTTACTAAAAACTATTTTATTTTGAAAATGTAACATGATCTTTAAATACGTAATGTTTTCAAGGAAAATTTATATGTTAACAACCTCTTTTTATTCTGGACTTGTAATATAATCTTTGAAGACGTAATGCAGTTTAAATAGTTTGTACTTGATTATAATGCAATTTTAGAAGACATGATATTTAAAAATAACTTTTACTAAAAACTAATTTTATTCGCTCCTACACACCACACCCGTTTACTCCAAGGCAGAATGGCAGAGCATGAAATGTGGAAGACAGAGCATGAAGTATCATGACGGGGCAATGAACTGCAACATTCTAGAATGGAATGACAGAGCACGATAGACAAAATGACAGAGCATGAAAAGGGTATGAATTATCATGACAGTGCATTGAACTGGAACATTCTTGAAACAATACAATGCTTTTTTTAGACTGAGTGACTCATAAATATTTTGTTAAGGGAAGTTTTTTGCAGGGAATTTTGTAGATGTGGACGGAGGGAAATTTTTAGTTTCTTCCGGTGAAAACGGGATATTTAAGGTCAAGAACAAAGGTCAATATCAAGGAAAGTCCATTGGTCCACTTCCAGATGCTACTACTGGTCCACTGCCAGACGCCATATGACTCCTGGGCTCCAACGCCCCACACCTCTGTGCTAGCTCTCTCATTATCTATTTACTTTGGACTTTGTCGGAAATGTCCGGGATGACTTTGTAATATAGGCCGACTGACTAGGAGAAGAAAAGGAAGGTTGGCAGGCAGACAGATATCTACTGAATGTGCCCGACACCCGGGAAATCAGGAAGCTGGGGGCGAGTCCTGCTTTTCGTTGTCGTAGAGCGGGTTGGGAAGTACAAGATCACCTCCTCATTTCACCGTCAGTCCGTGATTGCGTCACGATTATTTCAGTGAAAAAATTTAGGCGTTTCACCTACAATTTCTATCCGTTTGTAATGAAATAAAGCACCCTGATCACATATGCCGAGTGCTTTCTGCCAGTTAGTCGGTCTCTCGTAGTTCATTATTATCCGAGTTTCTTACTTGATGGTATGACGGGTGCTGATGACTCATCCGTAACAAACAAGATTTATTTCCCACTTACTTATTGCAGTGCTGATAAAGACAAAACTGGCAGGAATAAGTTTTTGACGCTTGAAGCCCGTCGTCAAGACCGCCGAAGATCATACGAAAGCTCTTCGTTGAGGGTCACGACACGTATTCTCAAATGTATACGTCGTTGTAATACGATAATATCGCAGCAAGAAATTAAGAGGGAACAGGGCTGCGTTCTCTTCACTCGAAATGAAGGCGGTGGCGCGGTGAGCAGCTACTGGGATAAGACGCGCGTGTTTCGTAGCGGCCTTGGCCTTGACCAGGGCGCGGTAGGATGACTCCACTCGATCGGCAGCTAAGTGTGGGAGCGCGCGGCTCCTGTGTCCCCGGCCGGGGCCGCTGCTGCGTCCGTCGTCACGCGACGCCACTGAGACGCCGGGCACGTGAGGCGGCCTGCATGCGCGGAACCCACATTCCCTCCACAGGGGCTTTACACAGAAAGGGCACGCCTCGTCCGGCCATTAAGTAAGCGAATCTAGGCCAGGTTAATTTACGTTACGCGGTTTTCAAACCCAATTAAGTTTACATCACGTAACTTAGCAAACGGAATTAATTTTAAGGCTCAATACGTTTCAGACCAAGTAGCTGTACAACCCTAATTTCATTCATGTATTCAGAATTTTTTAATATTCTATCGGAAATTGAGAGTACTTTAATTTTGTCCTAATATATAATGTTGATTTATTAAGTTTTAAATGTTTTGTATAAACCCTGGAAACCCAAATAAAATTTACAGATTTTTATTTATTTATTTTTATTTTTTATGTACTGTGGAAAATTTTATGTTCTTCAATGTTTGTCTTTAACTTTCTAGTCGTGAGATTGACAGAATTTTTAAAAATTTTCGGGACGAATTCCGGGAATACAGGATAATACTCCGCGGATTCTGAAGTATTTTGGATATGCTAATCTAAGAATTGTCTACAAATTTCGATGTAAAGAAATATATTTTTTTTTTGCAATTTTTCCATGATTTTTTAAATAAAATTTCTGGTCTATAAGCTTTTTTAATCCCAAGTATTTTTTATGAAATGATTCAGGAGTCAAAAGAAGTAACTGTGAGGCCCGATAAATTTTAAACTGAATGATTGTTTCGGCCAAATTGTATTCAGACTAAGCGCCTTTTAGAATATCTAAATACCATATTAACAGCACCGCTTGGGGAATTTGTTTGATTGTGACTTCGTTATGAACATTTACTTGTATTGCACAACAACAAAGGATTTCCCGCAAAATCAGCATCGCATATACATTGATGGATCAAGCCAATGTGCAAGTGGAAAAATTAAGATGCCTGAATACGCACCAGTTTATCAAACAACTGGTGTGAAGAATAACGCTATAGTGAAAGGAGTTTCCGTGCTTCACCGTATTAAATAGTCCGAGGCTTACGGGATTAGGATGTAAGGTTTTCGATTTTAGGTCAATTGACTTTTATGACGAATGACTATTTAGGTAAAGTGAAGCCCTTGAGTAAAACAAAAATGAATTTGGTGTTAAGGCTGTCTTTTCGTGATATGGCGACACATGCACTCTAAATCTGAAACAATGAGGACTTATCCAAATCAGTGAAAATAGTGAAAATTGAGCGACTGATGATCATTGCCTGATAACTAATGAAATAACGGCTTGATTGTTCACTGCACTGATTTATTTGTGATTCCCACTGAATGTTGAGAACTCCACTGCCATAAGTCACTTGTTCCCAGTTCATTTCTCTTGATTTGGCAGTCGGCAGTAGCTTATCAACTGACTTTCAATGAATGTTATTTCACTTATTGATTTCACTGATTCGGGCTTAGAGTGTGGGAAGGTCGAAGGTGACAAGAAGTCCTTCACAGTAAAGAGTGGGTTTCGAAACACATGGTTACTGGGCTCGGTGTTCATGAAATGGAAACGTGCCTGGAGGTTGCGTGACGGCCAACAGCGGCGCGTCCTTATCGCCGCACGAGAGGGCATGCCTCAGAGAGCACGACGATTGAGAAACTAGAGGCGCCCGCCTTCACACCATACACTTGAGGAGATGCTGACCGATTTTAGTTTCCTGCCCCTGTCCCCGACACTTACTCCTACTTTGCCAGTACAACTGTCTAAATCACGTGGCAAGTCAGTGATATGGACGTTTGTTTGCCGTATACACTGGAAAAAATGTTATAGTGGCCACAAAGTGTTTTGTTTAGTATTCGCACTGCCAAACTTTTTGTATTGAACAGAAAATGTTTTTAGCCAACACAGAATAAAATTTTAGTGGCCACAAAAGTTTGATGGTGACAAAAATAAAATTTCTGTTCACTACAAAAAAAATTACGAGGTGAATACCAATAAAACACTCTGTGGTCACCAAAATAAAAATATATTGTTTTCATTGTACGTTTAATTCTCTAAAATATTCGGGTTTTTATAAAATAAAAAAAAAAACACACACGTGATTGATATAAAATCTCGTTACAGTACAACTCAGAGAAAGTGTACAAACATATCAAAGCGCCGTATTTGTATTAGCAATGGCGTAAACCGGGGGGAAAAATATCAGGTCCAATGCTAGAACGTGAATAGTGTTTACTGTGTAGCTGGCATGCGCACTTTACCCCGTTTTCTCAGTTCGCTTTGACAAGCATTCGGATGATCAGTGACTAAGCAGGTAGAAAGAAAGTAGCGGAAAGGAACTATCTGAAGGGTATGCCCACTTCTAAGGAGGTTCTGTGAATAACAACCTCGCCCTTATTTTCACGTAATTTTACTTAGCGCGGAATTTTTTTTTTAAGAAACGAAAGTAAAAAAAATAATGTCGATTAGCTGTAATTCAGTTACTGTCAAAATTTTAAATTTTAATGACCAGCTGCTGCTGCTGCTCAAATAAAAAATTTAAAAAGTATATAGTGTAAATAGTCCAACTTTGTTTTATGTTATCTGCTCCGAAGTATATTACGGGCTAATATAAGAGGACAGGGCACCCGAGTGGTTGCGAATGTCCTCCTACATCACGCTACATGACCTTTGTATTACGCACAGGCATGGAAGGGAGGGACGTATATGCCTCCCACGCGTAAGCTAGGCACTACTGAACTGCCGTGCAGCGCGCGCAAACATTCTTCACTGTTGCTAAACACGTGCACTGCAGACTTTCTCAAACAGATCTGAAAGGCGTGTAGTTAGGTAGGGCTCAACGCCTCGTCGACAGTTAGGTCACTAGCGAAGGAGCAAGTTGCTCAGGGCAGCAGGGACGGGAAAGGAATCGTACATGGAAAACAGGAATGAATTATTCCATCAGTCACCTGGAGTGATTTCGGAAAACCATGGTAAACTGGAATCAGGATGGCCGGGCCGTGAATAGAACCCGGTACCTCCCGATTGCAAGTACAGTCGTTTGTCACTGTGCCACCTCGATAGGTTTCCAATGCACAGTTGATTGCTCAGTTACTTATGCGCAACAACTTATATAGGCTTTTCACGGTTAATTGAGCACTTTCGAAATATACCTTTTAAAAATGTCACTGCCTCTACCTGCATACGTTTTAATTGGCATACTAACTAGCATGTGTCCAGTAAATATGACAGTGACGTAAATAGTGTAGTTCCATGTCTTAACGTTTTTATTAGAAGTGTTAGGCAACATCTGAAAATACTGAAATTATTTATTTTGATTAGTTTTTTCTATGCTTGTAAGTGTGAGAAAGAGGAAATTTTGGAAAAATTATAACAATTTCACAGTTTTACTTTCTTGAACCATGAATAAAGTAATCAGGCCCATGGCAATGTTAATTTCACATTGGGTGGAAGAATGCACAATACGCAAACAAGTAGATCTTAGGCAGGGCTTTAAAAAGTGCTCAGATTACCGCGAACAGCCTATAAATAGTTGATCGATAGAAAATAGAATATATATATGTAAACAATGCTATAGAGCGTCTTGCTCTTAGATTGCAGTGTGCCGTGTAATGGGAATTCACTCTCTCTTTCCGATACGTAATATCTGTAGTTAACGCTGTCCTTGTTCCTGCGTGCAATGTTTCCTGATTAATTATTTTTTGCAACCTCAAAAAAAAATGTCATTTTCATAGCGTGCCCGCCATGCAATCACAATGATAGGGTATTTCACAGGTTTCATTTTCAAAGGGGCCGCTTAATCTCTGTCTCATGAAACTTGGCAAAATTTTGACAGTTCGTTGAAAGTAGCTCCAATGTTTACTTTTCGTTTATGTATCCTTTCGCCATCATTTGGTTCATCAAGTGGCTGCTGTATATTCTCCTAACACGCTCTCAGTTAATACACTTGTAATCGTAATGCTAAACAAATTTTAAGGTATTTATAGACTGACATCTTTCTAAATACATAGGTTATAAAAGAAAAAAAGAAAACCCATTTGTTAACTCTTTTTTAATTTATTTAAGACAGCGAAATTGGGTTAACTGTGCGAGACGGCAATTGCAGTTCTTATCACACTTAGGATGTTACAGATAATATGTTAAGACTGGAAATAAAAATAATTCGGGGAACTTGTTTGACAACGCACTTTCAGTTTCATTCGCCAACAAACAACTCAGCAACGACCTTTGAGAAGCAGTTATTCTGCTATTACTGATACTAAACGGCTCGAGTTTGAAATTTGTGGCGTGGAATAACGTAAGAATTTCTTAAAAATTACCCACGTGCTTCCCACTTTCTTCTTTATATTAATACGGTACAACAAACCACTTAAATAACAGAATATATTTGTTATTTTACACAAGAAAGATATTTTTTCTGGTTAGTAGTTTTTGGGAGCTTGTTGACAGATGGCGTGGCAGGGCGTGTTGTGAGTCGAGAGTGTTCCTCAACAGATAGTAGCATGTTTGCCTGCCTCTTCATCCCGTCTGTTTAAAAATTCACCTTTCTCCTATTACTGTCCCGAAACGACTCGAGTTTGAAATATATTTCGTCAAATTATTTGAAAAATACGAGGGTTATTCTGAAAGTAAGGTCCGAATCGCCGTAGCTAATCGAATGTCGCGCGAACATTGTAACGCGCATGCGCACCGACTCCCGGTATGCCTTGCTCGTCAAACGACGCCATTTGCATTGATATTGTTGAAGTGTGCTGTTTATAGTGTCAGTTCAAAATGTTTAAAACAATTGATCAGCCCACCGACTGTGAAATACGGTCAGCGATTCGGTTTTTGAAAGCAAGGAACGTTTCAGCAGCGGAAGTTCATCGACAGATAAGTCAAGTGTATGGCCCCAATGCAATGAGTGACAGCAAAGTGCGTAAGTGGGTGAGAGCTTTCAAGCACGGGCGGGAAAATGTCCATGATAAACAGCGGTCAGGCCGACCATCAGTGATCACAGAAGATTTGGTCAAAGCCGTGGACGAAAACATGTGTGAAGAGAGGCGATTCACAATTTCAACTTTAGCATTGGAATTTCCGAATGTGGGTAGAACCACTTTGCACAAAATTGTCTCTGAAATTTGCAATGTCACAAATTGTGAGCACGTTGGGTTCCCAGGCTGCTTTCTGAGGAACACCAAATGAAAATAATGGCTTGTGCTCTTGATTTTTTGGACCGATATCATAAGGGAGCTGATCAATTTTTAGAGTAGATTGTCACAGGGGACGAGACGTGAAAGAAGCAATTACAGACTTATTATCCTCACAGGCGGCAGATGTCTATGACTTAGGCATACAAAAGCTTGCAGAACGTCATGACAAATGTTTAAACAAATATGGAAACTATGTAGAAAAATAGAGAACATGTAAGGAGTTAAATAAAAAAAGTTTTTTAAAAAAATCTGTTATAGTTTATGTTTTATACGAAATCGGACATTACTTTCCGAATAACCCTCGTAATTAAACAATACCCTGCAATATTTCTGTAGGCTTTTAGAAATAATATCGAACAATTATGGATGGGATGGTGACTGGGGATAGGACGTACTCCCAATGTTTGAACGAACTCCCAATGTTTGAAGTTGTGTTTCGTTTGAATACGAACAGTTTTAATTTGCATATTCTGCATTACTGCTTGGTAACACGAAGTTTAGTTTGTAACATTAACAACAGCTTTTTTGTGAACCACGTAAAGTAAAATGTATTAGTTAATCTAGGGACTCTTTCTAATATGCGTATTTCCGGCTTGTCTGATGTGCGTCGGCAGTGGTGTCAGAATAGGCAACGTAACATAAATCTTCATTGGTTCATGCATCAGACGAAACAGGATTTTGTAGATGACACGTTGTTTGTTTCGAATACGTCAATTTGCCACTCACTAACTGTCATGATCTTCATAAGTTATATGAGACAGAGAGTAGCTTTGGATTGGATTCTCTTAAGAGTTGTCAGGGAGGTAAAGAGATCAAATTCTCTTAATCGGGCTATTTCCGTTGCAACCCATTTGTTACTCAGCTTGCCAGTTAAGTCGCGAAGCTGAATTAATCTGGCAACAGTGCACGCCATTCACACCGTACTGCAATCTAATATTGGGAGGCTCTATAGTAGCACAAAAATATAAAATATTTGTACATGTGTATTTTAAACAATGCACAGAATTTGCACTTTTTCCCGGGTGTATTCGGCGTTGTTTTTACAAATTCCATTTTTAAATCATTCTATTTTTAAATTAAGAAATATTGTTGAATTCTTAACAACAGATATCCTCGCTTTATTCCTTATTGTCATTGCTGAGATATGTGGAATGACGAATACGTCGCATAACTCATGGTACATGTCAGTGATGCGAGAGAAACATGACGTGGGCCATAAAAGAAGGTGAAAGGCAATCTGATATCTACTGGTGTGTCCGTGTCCTTGACCACGACATGCGCAGAAGAAAGCCTAGCCATTTGCCATCCGTCGCCCACCGACTCAACGAACAAATTTCTTCGAAAAGCACGCAGCGCAAAATTAAATTCACTCGCTTATACAGTTTTCACATCCTTTCGGACGACCTCCGTTATTGAGGTTGCTAACGAGTTGCCTGCAGATGACAAGGCATATATGTTTGAACCCCGGGTTAGTCATGGATACGTGTATCCATTTTGAATGTAGGATTAAGTAACTTTTGTTTTTCATTTATTCACTTTTAACGTTTTCATTTTATGCTGATAGGCTACCTGAGTTACGACTAACTTACACTTTCTAACCCTATTTGAAAACGGTACATACCTATGGTTAACATTGACTTCAACCCGTAACCTCGTCATTTCGAAAGGTTATGTGACATCGACCACAGTGTTAGCTTAGTTTATATCAGCTTGCAATACAAAAGTTTATCAATAAGAAGCAAGTTTTTGTGAAATGTGGTAGGCTACTTATTTTGTCTCTCGTCAGATGTGTCCGATTAAAAAAGTTTTGATCGATGTTACAGGGACAGAAACTTATATTCACAACACGAAAACATATTGAAAGTTGTAGCCCAGCGTTTCCGTAACACAAGAAATACGCCAAGACGTTTATTGAAGACGACTAAAAAGCAATAAACACCAAATGGGCAGGGATGTAAAACTGGCATCAAAGAAACTAGAATGTTGGAGCAAATTGGACGGAGGAACTCAAGTTGTTCTACGAAACGTTAGGACTATTACATATAGGCTATTTACGGTAAAGTAGGCACTTTTGAAAGCTATCTCATTTGGAATAATAATCAATAAATACATTTTATTTTAGCCTTAGACGTTGACTTCTGAGTGCGGTGGAGTATACACTCTGTGTTTATTACTTACATGACAATATTTATTTAAAAAGGTGGTTAAATTATAAAAAAATGACAGAAAGGAAAAAGTAACTACGGCATCAAAAGTGCTCACTTTACCGTGAACAGCCTATAATTACTATGCACATTGATTAAAATCAGTTATTTGACAACAAACTTGTTTTAAATTGGAAACGATTTAGAATTTTGCTATATAGGCACTAAATTTATGCAGCGATTACGGTTTAAATAATTATTTTTTAAATCAATTTCCGAAAATATCCGTACCTGTGAGAAATAGGTGCTTTAATTTAAACACTTACTAATATTCAACAATAGGCTAATGCTGGCAGTGACTTGAAAGTAGTAATTATAAATTTTGGAAATATTATTCAGGTTTTAATGTTTAAATTGTTGTACACATAAATGCCCTAGGATTGAAAAATTAAGAATAATGCTGTAACTGTTGATTACTCAGACAGAAACCCGATTCACAATCCACACGATAATTGTGAATTCAAACGAATGAAGAATCGCTTGATAAGAGCGCCTCCCTCTTATCATTTGTTGAAAACTAATAATTTTACCTCACGTAACTAAACCAGTATCTATTTTAGTCCCACCATTCTTCAAGGCTAACATTTTCTGGCATAGATACTTCTTTCTGTGAAGTGAATATATAAATATGCTCACACATTTGTCTTTTAGTGAAAACATTTGTTAATCTTATGAACTAACAGTCTTATTGTTGTGGTAATCAGTCTTGTTTAACTTGCATGCAATTTTTAGGTGCAATAACTTTAGGAGAAAAGTTTCATGTACTGACAATTTTAATAAAATCTTATTAACTGAGTAGGCGGTTCCTCTACAGGATGTGCCCTGCCAAAATTATGTAACAGAAATTCTGCAATATATATAAGCGTATTTTATTGCAGCGCAAAATATATACGGAGGAAACACATTTTTTGTTTAGTATAACTCGGTATTTACTAGCCATGAAAAAATTATTTATTCTTAAAAATTTAAAAAATTACTCAATAATAGATAATTTAGGTTCTGCACAACGAATGTGTAACTGTTAGTGAAGTTATTCTTCTACTCGTGCATTCAAGTCGCCGAGAAAAAATTGTAGTATTTAAATTATATATATATATATTTATAAACATGTTAACATTAATAAAAGCTATTTTAAGGCGTGATAAAAATTTTCAATTCCTAGTGTTAAGTGATTTGAACGCTCGAAGACGAGAGAAAACAGACCTTCTTTGAGTAGCGCGCGCTTTTTCAATATTCTTATAAAACACTTTCCGCTGTTCCATTACCAATATGTTTCCGCAGGAATAATGCAAACATACTGAAAAGACAAGCACAGTAGAAACGAAGTCCTCTTTTTTATCCAATATTTTTAACAACTTAGCATAAGAGAAGAGAGTTTTCTTAAACAGGCCTAAAATTTGAATGGTGACTTGAATGAGGAGATAGCACACTAACTGTACATACATTTAATTATTTTGTTTGTCACTAATGAACAAAGTGATTTGCACAAATAATAAGTACGCAGTTAAAGTAAGAATAACACGAAAATGTATATCCGATTATTCATCTTTTAAGAATGCCTCCTGCCTACGTCAATAAACCGTATGTAAGCAAATTCCAGAAAAAAAAAGATAAAAATCTATTTTATGGTTTTAATGATGGCTGCTTACAGCATTTAAGAAACTTTTCACGTATCAAGTCTAGTTTCAATTTTTTTACTACCGTAATTAGTAGCTACTTTAAAAAAAATGAAATATGGCTGAAACAGGAGTTTCTCCTACATAAATAAATAAATAATTATATATGTTAGTAGTTCGCGATTTCAGCACAGGACATTAAAAAGAGTACGGAACTGACGCTAACCTTTACTGTTGAGGTATAAAACTACAGGGCCACTGCGGAAAGCCTCAGAAGCGAGATGCCAATGCCGTGTGTTGCGCATAGAGGTGACGAGGCATCTCATGCGCATGCCTGGGTCATCTTTAGCAATCACGCGGTTATAGGTCTCCGACACGCAAAGTACGCCATAAAGACGACACCCTTGAAGTCTTATTCATACTTTTTACATAACTCATACACATCTATTGCATTTTAAATGCTTTTGAAAAGTTTTAAAGAATATGAAGATTTTCTGAGGAGTTACTCGTAGATGTAGTAGAAACAACAGATCTCGCTCTTTGTCTGTGTGTCTCTGTACACCTCTTCCTGTTTACTAATAATATGTGAAGAATAATACGCTATTTGAAATTTAATACTTAATATATAATATATAATTTTTAACATATTTTTGTAAAATAAATTCTTGTGCATACTATGTTATATATATGGCAATTCATAGTAATAAATATACTAAAAATAATATTTAATCTATAATACATTACATACATTATATAAAATATATCATTCGCGAAATGAGAAATGTATACAAACGTAATATGCAGATATATAAAATAAAAATTTGTAATGTGTAATATGAAAATGTATATCTACACATATATAATCGTATTTCTAACAATTTCACATTAACATTAGATTGACGCATGTGCACTAGTGATTAGATTCAAAACAATGAATAATTTAACATGAAACGAAGGGCAATCAGAATAAGTTAAAAACCTCTCTTAGCCGAGTTTTTGAAACGACAAACCAGATGTAGTACCACAGCCTTGAATTTGTAATACTTGTTATTGTTAAACATATTGATATATTACGATTTCCAAATTCTCGATTTGTGTTTAAAACAAAAAGAAACCAACTTCTGTGGTCAGAATCGCTAACATCACATGTTTATTCCGAGGTTGGAACTAATTATTCTTATTCAGCTAAGCCTGCAAATGTTTACATTAAAATATATGTATAGCTAGGGGTGGAGATTGGCTCCAGAAGTGTATCGCAAAGAGGCTGATTAGCATTGACTAACTTACAATGATTATGTGCAAGGCAGTGCTGAGTTTCACACGTGTGTATGGAAGTACAGATTGACAGTGGGCAGATGGAAATGAGTGAGGTGAAATTACGTGGCGGTTTCTATCCATTCACTGATTGGCTGCGCTAGGCTCTGGAACGGGTCTCGTGTTTCGCTACTGCGTTGAAGATTCCCTATTGGATGGGATGCCGGCTGACAAGCAAGTTACCAGGAGCCGATTGGCAAACGGCGTTTCGACATGTTGCTGGCCAGTGAAGGCGATTTTTCTGGCGTGTGCCGCAGGAGTTCGCGGTATAAGAGACGGTTGCACTTCTGTATATGCTGTTCACGGTTATATGAGCACTTTTGAAATTAACCTTTGAAAAATGTTACCATCCCTCCCAGCGTGTATTTCAACAGGCACACTGAGTGACATTCCCCTAGTAAAGTTGTTAACGACTGAGGGAAAGTAGTTCCAAGGTGTAGATAAATATTTGTGAATACTGAAATTATGTTTATTTGTTTTCTTTTTTTTTATGCATTTGAGTGTAAAATTTAACAAATTTCTAAAATAATTTATTGTTGAACAATTTTGTTTTGTTTGGATGACACTTTAAATATGGTGGAAGAATACAAAATGTGCATACAAGTATATATTAAGCAGAGGTTTCAAAAGTGCTCAGTTCACCGTGAACAACCTATGAATTGCACGCCTGAGGCCTAAAAGCGTGGGAGTGCTAGGGGCAACCGAGACATGCCCATTAACTGTCTCATAGCCTCTACGCGCAAAGCACTGAACTGGCGTGCAGTCTTGCCGTCGATGACGCGCCCCCATGAGACTTTCAGCGGAGACCCTGCCATTTGATGACGTAATAATAAAAATAAAGTTCTAATGCACGTCCTTATCCCTTTGTTTAATATTTTGTATCGGGATGTTCATACCTAAAAATGACCGTGAAAACACCCCTTTGAGCCATTTTCACAATCACAAAAACATGCTTTAGAGAGAAACGGAGGAGCTAAAAAACGTATGTAGACGCGTATCGTTTTTTAAATGCAATTCGTAAGCAGACCTCACTCAGCCACGTAGGATAATTTTTTTAATAAAACGTTTTCTGCTGGAGCTCTGCGCGCCGTTTGGCGTGCCTACCCGGGCGGGCCACGGAACAGTGCGCGATGTCGACGGCTCGGGGATCTCGCGCGGGCCAAGGCCGCAGCTCGCAGAAGGCATGACGCGGTGCGGCAGGACCACACGCTGGACTGGCCGACTGCTCTGTGGTACTCGCCGAGAGCTGCCCGGCAACACTTCAACTGTCAGGCGGTGGGCGGGCGTTGGCACGGCGCAGGGGATAAGGGGAGGACAAGTCGTGTTCAACATCTGTCGGACTGCAAAGGGTGAGCCGCCGCGGCGTTTAGGCGGGGCTGAGAGGCTACGCCGAGAACTGATGCGGGGGCAGGAGGAGGAGGAGGTGTACGCGGTCTGGACCTGTAGCTGTTGCTCGAGTCACCGCCAGGATTAGAAGTCTTACGTCCCACTGGGTCACAGACATCGCTCTCCGGACCCGTTGTACGCAAGTTAAGTTGGGAAGNGGGGGGGGGGGGGATGTTCGGGACGATCGCCTCCCCCGAGTTTGCTTATCGCATTATGATATTGTAAGATTGGAAAGTAACTTCCGCGCCTTTCTGGCTTTGCACAAGAAGGTATGTAAAGATGTAATTTTAATTCTGATATTTTATATGCTGAGTGTCATCTATGTAAAAGGTATTTATAGGTTATTAACGGTAAAGTGAGCACTTTTGAAAGCCCTCTCATTTGGAATAATAGTCAATAAATATATTTTGTTTTAGCTTTAGACGTTAACTTCCGAGTGCGGTTGAATATACATACTGTGTTTATTACTTACATTGCAATATTTAATTAAATTAAAAAGTTGTTAAAATATAAAACCTATGTGAAAGGAAAAAGAACCAGTTTTTCAAAAGTGCTCACTTTACTGTGAACAACCTGTATTGATCTACTGATATATTTTGGTTCAAAAATATATTGTCAGAGGAACACGTGTGATTTTGCAGCATAATAATTTCAATCTTGAAAGTAAAAATTTTCTCAGTGGAGAAACTCGCCGGGTCCCCACTTGAAAGTTAGCCATTACCAAGTCTTTATTTTATTATAGCAATCTCCGTTCACGAAAAAAAATAATTTCTGCAATTGCGATCGCCCCTTCCCAATAATGGGCCTGCGTACGCCACTGTCTCGTACACCGCGGTATGCCGTAGGCTGGTTAACGAAACTCGCTAATGCGAGTGTTGCAAGATTTGATTGATAAGCACTCGAGAGAGAAGGATAATGATGGACACTCATCATACGCGAACTTACCGCCTCGCCATCTTGGTATTCACTGCTAATCCTAGGAATACTGCCGGTATACTTGAGAGATACTGGATACATGCGCGCTGCGCACTATATAGTTCCACGCCCACAGCCACTACATAGTACATGAGAATATACAACATACCGCCCGCCGAGACCGACTGGGTTCTCTAAGAGTACGCCCACAAACAGTCACATTATGCACAAAATATCACATTTTGAGAATTGGCGAGCATTATTGGGTTGACAGGCGGTACAGTTTGTATACCGGTCGGTACAACTGTCCCTTTTGGGTGCACACTTCCACCACTCTGACGATGTTGTCTGCTCCAGGATATAACTTGACGAATCTGGCAAAGTACCATCTAAATGCGGGTATATGTTCTTTACATACAAGCATCAAATCTCCCACAGTGAGTCCTGGTTGGTTAGTTTGCCACTTGCCCCGAGGTTGCAGCTGTTGAAGATACTCACGATATCACCGTCTCCAAAACTGATTGGAAAGTGCAAACACCATTTCCCATTTCCGGGACAAGCAGAGTGCACTATCACTGTTCTCATCACACGATTCAGGGACCTACCAAAAAGAAAATTCCCCGGTAAGAGGGCAGTAAACTCACATGGGTCGGATGATGATGGTTTTAATGGTCTGGAATTGAGGACAGCTTCAAACACAGTACACAATGCCATTAAATCTTCCAAAGTGAGAATCTGATTTCCAATGACTCGCCTGAGGTGGTGTTTGGCTGACTTCACAGCTGCATCCCATAACCCACCTTGAAGAAGACTTGCTGGGGGGAGAAAATAAAAATTAATGGAGTGAGCCAGAGAGAAGCTTTCAACAATGGGATACTTAAGAAGTTGGATAAAGGATTGTTGAAGATGCCTTGCTATGCCCACAAAATTGGTCCCACAATCCGAATAGAGACTCGTGAACAATTCTCGTCTTGACACAAGCTGTGTTAAGGCTGCAACGAAACTATCAGCAGCTAGATAAGTCACAACCTCAATGTGCACTGTCTTAGTTGCAAAACAAATGAAGATGGACAGGTAAGCCTTCCGAGTAGTGCCACGATGTAACTTATTTAGTCTGATGGAAATGGGCCCAGTATAATCCATCCCCGTCTGCTCAAATGTTCCAGAGGACATGACTCTCTCTGCCGGCAAATCAACCATAAGTGGAGAAGTGTTCACAGATCGACACCGGAAGCACCGCACACACTTGAAGACTGTAAATCGAATTAGGGATCGGGTTGACAAAATACAGCATTTCTGTGATATGAGAGACTGCAGTAATTGGGGTGCTGCGTGCAGATTTCTCAGGTGGTAATGATATACCAATGCTTCAACCACTGCATGGTCTTTCGGCAGTATGATTGGGTGCTAAGGTGCAAACTCCATGTTGGCATTGGACAAGCGACCGCCCGCCCTGGGCACACCGTGCGAATCCAGAAAGGGTGCCAAGTGCGTTATTCGTGTTGCATAGGCTTTTCTAAATTGAGGCATTAAAAAAGTCGTCATCTAGGCAAACATGTTAGATAAGAAGGGCAGCTTACTCCAGTTCCAAACTTGTTAAGGAACCATTGTTACAAGGTTGTATTTTGGCACATCTGATTAAACGCCTAACATAAGCCATAATGCACCAACTAGGGACATGATGAAATTCGGTGGAATGCAGGGTGCTCTTCAGGAATTTCATGAGTGTTCAGCAAGGCGAGTTGAGAAGATTTGAGCTCTGGGATATTGCCATTATGCCCCGACACAGTGGACACTGGCCACTGGTCAGTTGGGTGGACTAGATAACCAGGGCTATGCTACCAGAGGTCATGGGAGAGAAGATCAGGAGGGAGTAAGCTACTAGATGCACAATCCGATGGATTATCTTAAGACCTGACATGTTTCCACTGCTGAGGAGGAACCCATTCTTAAAGTTGAGACATGCGATTAGCCACAAAGGTTTTAAACAAGTATGGCAGTAACTTTATCGAAGCTAGAGCAACACTGGAATCAGTCCATGTAGGGATTGCAGAGATATGCATTTACTGGCTGAGGAACTTGTGGCAATAAAAGATCAATTTTGCCAGTAAATGAACCCTACACAATTCTAAACGAGGGAGAGACACTACTTTCAGAGGAGCTATCCTTGCCTTAGCCATTACCAGATGCACACACATGTTCCCTCCAGTGTTCGTACTCCTCAGATACACGACTGCTGCATAGGCTCTCTCAAAGGTGTCGGAAAAACCATGTAATTGCCCACTGACCACATCAGGGCATATGAAACATGGCAAGCTAAGGGTTTCAATTTCAGTCAGGCAATACATGAATTGATTCCATGTTGCCTGAGTTGACTGGGGTAAGGGGTCATCCCAATTCAGTCCTTGAGTCCACAACCATTGCATTAGAATTTTTGCACGCAGTTAATGGAGCAAGCCAACACCTAGGATCATATATGCGTGCAATCTGCCAAAGGACAAAGTATTTGGTGGGACTACCAGAGTGGATCCGTAGGTGATACGAGAAAGAGTCCTTCTCTTTATTCCGGTACAGACCAAGGATGTTCACAAAAGGACCTGTTGAGAAGTCTAGCACCCTAGGACTTTCACAATGGGTCACAGGCACATCAATGAGGAACTGAAGCTCATTACTCAAACATTTCCGAAGCTCAAACCCACCCTGGTGTTAAAGTTCAACCAGCTGAATTTTCAACAAATTAGCTTCATCTAACGACATTGGACCTGTGATGATATCATCCACGAAGATGTGGTTCTCAAGAGCATTGGCAGCTGGTGGATATTCATCACCTTCACCAGATGCCAACTGACATAAAATACAAATTGCCAAGAATGGAGATAGTGTGACACCATAGGTTACTTACTGTATTCAGCTGGTAAACTGTAAGGGGCAGTGATAGGTCCTCACACCACAGAATAAGCAGGCATCGTCGGTCAGCCTCATCGACCAAAAAATGGCAGTACATTTGCTTAATGTCGCATGAAAAAACTACACTCTAGAGCCTAAATCTTAGAATGACATCATTGATGTCATTCTGAAGTTTAGGACCTGGAAGTAAAATGTCATTTAGTGGAATACCATTGGAGGTTTGTGCGCTGCTATCAAAAACAACCCTCAATTTTGTCCTAGAGCTAGATGTTTTGAGCACCCAATGATGCGGGATAAAACACTCTATGGTTTGTCGGCCACTATCCTGTTTGCAAGAGAAGGTATACGGCTTCATATGACCTACCTGAACACAGTCAGTCATGAACTCTGTATACATAGTCTTCATCTAAGGGTGTGAATTAAGTTTCCTTTTTAGCGAATAGAATCTACTTTTGGCAATTTCGTACGAATCCCCAAGAGTTTGGGCCTGGGGTTTAAAGGGAATAGAAATCTCATATCTTCCAGTATCTACTTGTGTGTGAGTATCCTTAAAGTGTTTTTCACAATGCTCATCTTCAAGTGGTTTTGCATTTACCTGAGGAGGCTCTTTCAAACTCCCAGAATTGTTTGAGGATGACATCCAACAAGCTCTCCATACCAAAAAATATAGATACCAGTCCCTGCCCAATATCTGTATAGGACTCAGGGTATTCCCCCAATAACACCCATCCCATTTTGGACTCCAATACTACAGGCATGTGTTGTTCCAACTCTAACCGTTCACTCATACGAACATGAGCACAGATGTCAGCACCCAGAGGTATATCGATGGGAGCAGGTTTATCGAAGTGAGGGTCTGCCAAAGGAAAGGAATCCAACTGAGTACGAACACAGGAATCAACAGACATGCATGGCAAGTTGCTATTAATCTTGGACACAACAAAGAGTGAGTGAGAGAAGGTACACTGAGTTTCCATTAATGACTGAATCTGAAAGGTTATTTCCCCTTCAAGCTGACAGCACCATGTCAAAGGCCCACGACCCTTTCACCGGCTTTGTGTAAGGGCAATGAGAGGACATCCGTAGATGCTTCAGAGATAAAAGATACTTGTGCTGCACTGTTCAGCAAATACCGCATGACATGAGACTTATAGTCCGCACCGTAAACCTCCACCAAGGTTGTAGACAATAACACTGATATGCGTTCACGAGCCAAAACACCTGCGAATGTTTCGCCTGGAAGCTGTGTGGGGTCCAACAATTTGTCTTGGGGAATTGAAGATTCAGTGGGCTTATATATGTGGAGCAGGGTATGATGCTTTTGCTGACACTGTTAACAGGTACGAGACATGATGTTAGCCTATGGACAGTCCCAAGGCAATTGAAAAACACTATTTTTTTCTGAGCTATTTTTTGTCTGTCTTTAGGTGAGGCATCAATGAATTCAGGACACTTGTACACAGAAAGGGTGGTTTGCTGACATACTGCACAGTATCTCGTTTTAAGTTCTGAACTGGTAATTAATACAACCTTTTGTTGTGAGGTTGTATGACTTGACTTCGTCAGCAATGGTTTCCGAGACGTGTTATTCGCACTAACCTTATTTCCTACAACAAGAGCATAATCCATTTTTAAAAATCTAGACTGAACAAAATCAATGAGTTCAGAAACCTTAGGAATTGTGTCAGTGCCGTTTGTACATGAGTTTTCAAACTTTATGAGCATACACACATCCAACTTGCGCATCAAAACTGTGACCAGAATAGGGTTATTGTTTGTGATATCATGGCCTATATGCCTTCCAGAGCACGAGTGTTCTCATTGAAGGTGTTGACAAACTGTTTGACTTATTGAAGATTTGCAGAGTTGACACGCAGGTCCAGAATTCTGTGTATGTATAGGGTAGTAAGTTTCCTGACGTTCTGGTACTAGGATATGAGAAGTTCCCAAGGTACTGTGTATTTTTCCGGTTGTAATGATAAAATTGTTTACTAGCCATGAAGCTTCTCCCTTGAGGCATCCCAACATATACTGGAATTTTTCAATATTGGCTAATCCCCTATTGTCATGATTCGTCGCCTGGTACAGCTCGGAGAACATGGGCCATTCATCCCACTGACCTGAAAAGGATGGCAAATTAATTTTCGGCAGACGTACATTTGCAGACGAGGCGGCAAGTTAAGATGTGGAAGAAGCTTGTACAACATGAGAGGACAGAAATTAAGTTATGAGACATTGTGTGTCGGACAACTGAAGAACTCGTGCTTAGTGGTAAAAACGTTTTCGTCCAAATACTCTTAAGGCACCCGTTTGCAAACGTGCGTTGTACAGAGTGTTTACTGCAACCTTCAACAGCATCGAGTTATGAACCAAAAGCATATACTTCTTGAACAAAATTCAGTGTTACTTTGGAGTTTGAACTTAAGCAAAAATATCTTAAACCCCATGGCTAGGATCACAACATCAAAAAAAATATTGGCAACACGTAAGGAAACAAATATAATACATGTGATCGGCAAAATACCCGATGAGCTAATAAGTTATGTTGACGTGTCTGACGCAACATAAATATATTTGTGGATACACTCCTCAACACACAAGGAAGAAACAAGATACAGACATTTAATTAATCACCCACGTGCCAAAAAATACCAACTAACGAGAGACAATGGAAACACCAAACCTTACGTTTTCGACGAAAAAAGTTACAAAAATGAAGATTTCATTACATAATAATGAAAAGGGGTGAAAAAAGTATTCATTTTATCTGAGGGTGCTTGAGTTGCGAGAATGGATTTAGAGTGGCGGCGCGGGAAACTTCACACACGTGGTACACTTTTCCATTTACGCCGCGCACGTATAAAAGAACAAATTTAATTCACAGCTACGCATCACAATATCTAGATACGAAATCTGACCACAGAGGACCAAATGTTTCAATATTTGATTGACAAGCACTCGGGAGAGAAGGATAATGATGGACACTCATCATACACGAACTTTCTGCCTCGCCATCTTGGTATCCACTGCTCCTCCTGGGAATGCTGCCGGACTACTTGTGAGAAACTGGATACATGCACGCTGCACACTATATAGTAACACTCCCACGCTCACTCTATAGTGCATGAGAATATACAACAGCGAGTCTTTATTAACTTTAACTACATTTTAGAAGAATCATTTCAGCTACTATGGTGCATTGACGGCTGTACGGTCATCACACCCGATTGCTCCCTCACCAATCCAGTTTCGATCTCTGGCGGACGTTAAGTCCGGATTTTCGTATGTACGTTGCCAACGACCGTTGGGTTTCCTCTTGGTGCTTACCGCTGTGCTCAGTCGCTTCTCCACCATCGCCTCATCTTACCTCAACCCAGTGGTCTAAGCAGAAATGTATATTGGTGACTTGGGTGACAGTGCGTATACATTTTTTTCACTTGAACGACAACATTAGATGTGGGCTCTTGTATTTTTATTTTACTTATTTTTACTGTTTTATTATACGGTTGTATTTATCTGATCTATACATTTACTGATAACTGACCATATTTCTTTTTTTAAATGTACTTTTTATATTTCGGGAGGGGATGGTGGTTTTGAACCCTACCTCATCCATTTTTCAGGTTGGCAATTAAAGACAGATCTGTCCCTCCGGTAGGCATTCAGCGCTTATAAGAATAAGATTAATTTTATCTCAAATATACTGATCTTAGCTAAATGGCTTTACTTTGCTTAATGTACATATATTCTTGTTTCCTTCATGCATATGTTTACATGTTTTCGTCCTATGCAAATTTCAAGAGCTATGTACATTCGATTATCGATTGTTTTTATTGTTATGTTGGTACACATGTCCCCAACATATGTTGACATTATCAGCCATTTCGCATTGTTAGTTTGTTTGTGACAGATATAAAGGTTAGACGTGTTTTGGTGTGCTTGGCGATTTTTTGCTATCGCAAACAATGGATCAAAGAATCTGTATTAACACCACCGTAAACATGCCTCAGCCACCGTATTCACCGGACGTGGCCCCCTACGACTTGTTTCTGTTCCCAAAACTGAAGACAACCATGAAAGGACGGAGTATTTGCCACGATTGAGGAGCTAAAGACCTGGGAGACTTCAATGCCATACCAAAATGAGTATATCATAAGTGCTTCGAGGATTGGCAAAAAGCGCTGGCACAAGTGTATTATATCTGAGGGGGATTACTTTGAAGGGGACAAAATAGATATTGATGAATACATAAATATTTATCGAAACAAAGTCACAAAATAACAAGTCACCTTTTTTTTTTTATCACACCTCACATATGAAGTAAATAGAGAGAAGCTGAGGAAAAGACGTTTAGATCCTTGCTGGCCATACATGCCAAGGCGTCACGATTGTGAAGCAAGGAGGCCGGATTGTTGATAGTTTGCTCCACCCCTGGCAAGGGCAAGAATCAAGTTGTGTTGGAGCTTGAATGATTCGAAACCCAATAGGAAAGTAGTGGCTCGACTACAAGAGGGGACGCGAGTGTTATGTCCCATTCCATAAAGAGAAAGAATGTTTTCGATTAACACAAACAAAAATAATTATTTTTAAGGTG
>NQII01000884.1:392149-423051 GCA_002778355.1 Clitarchus hookeri | reverse complement strand
CCCGCCTAGACCCAACAGATAACCATATATCTGATACTTTGAGGCCACAGAAGAGTCTAACGAAATTGAAGTTTGTTTTTTACATTAAAATTGCCCAGACACTCACTTGCATTCCATTGTCTTCTTTATTATAAAATAAATATTTTAAAACGTACATTTTAAGCAACACATTTAAATCTTGTTCTCATTGTGCAGTTGAAAAAATAACACAAGTGTAATTTTCTGCTTGAATTCTTGCATTAAGTTCTTATTAGTAAACCTGTAAGCTATTATACATCTGAGAGAAGTCACCGTGTATTTTAATGTAGCTAAAGCCACTGCCCAATATAATCACGGACGCCTCGTCGTCTTGAGCATCTATGTGCACAACAGTTAGACATGAAATATGTTATACATAACTTCGACTTTTACATCTGAACACCACCGCTGTAGTGGCAAAATAGGAATATCCGCCTACGCAAGGAAGGATTCAGTGATTAGTTCTAAATGCTTAAGCATAGGCTCAATTGGCAGTGCTGATAATATTGAAGGTGGCTGATGAACTCTGATTTGTTTCTTTGTGACCTAACCATCTACTGGTGCTGAGGTATTTGGTAGTTGATAGGTGAAGTTGACCAAACTTCAACTTTTGGTGGCTGCGGACACAATTACCGTTGCGTAATTACTGCCAGCAGCCAACCAGAATGCGCTTTTTTGATGCTACAGCAACGCGTGGGCAGAACACCAACAGGATTTCCCGGAAATTAAACTTTGTCAATCTATTCTTATAAATACAGTGACATTTTCCCATGTACAAAGGTTTCCAAACTAAGTAATGAGTCAGAAGAAGAATACTCAATATATTTGTAAAACACTTGACCGCTGGTAACGAATTTACTGACCCAATCGGTAAGTTTTCGTACTTGTTCACTGAATAAATTAAATAAATTACGCGTGACGAGTGCACCCAGGGTGATGCGACACCCTCTTAAAGACGAGCTTTCAAGCTGGGACCCGTAGCTGCCCATCGTCCCCGGACATGATATGAAGGGAGACCCTAGGATGGAGTGGCGCTGGAATGCAAGGGCGGGGAAAGCAGGAGAACATCAAGGAAGCCAGTCATCAAGTGGCACGATCCAGGAGTGGACTCGCCGGGGATTGAACCCGGATCCCCGTGGTGGGAGGCGAGCACCCTAGCCGCTACGCCACCGCCTCCCCGGGCACTTTCCCACTTGCAATCACATTTGTCATTGTAACGCGTTTCTTCAGGAACCGCCACCTTCATTTCGCCATTGACTAGTTCACTGCCAATCAGAATACACTACCCACTCGCACTACCACCAGCACTATCAATTCTGCCACAGCTCTTCAGTCGCCTCTCCATCTTCGTCTTCGTCTGCACGCCGAAGCTTCAGTGCGGTTCGACGCTCGAGCCGCGCCCAACGCCTTTTGTACCGCGCGCAGAAACGGCGGCGCTCNAAAAAAAAAAAAAAAAATAAGAGAGAGAAGAAGGTGGGACTAACGTGTTCTCGCCCATCCAATTCTGCACGAAGTCGTCCATCTCCAGTCCGGGAGACACAGAAAACTCGTCGAAGCGAAATCGGCCCTTCTTGTCTGTGGCGTAGTTGCATTATTTTAACGTTAACACCTTTTTTCTTGTCTGCAGCGAAGTTTACTGTGCACTATAAAATGTAGTAATGATTAAATTGATGGGAAATTCGAATAGGGTAACTTCTATTTCGTAGATGTGGTGTTAAAATCAGTATACTTGCTGCACGCTGAGAGTTTTGTTAGAGTCAACAAAGTATTATACGGCCTTAACACGTAAGTTTGCGCTGTGATTTGTTGATACGAACATACTTAAAGCTCAGAATTCGGCCTCACTTGCTGACAACTCGACGAATTTAATTAGTTAATTATAATAAGTGGTGTAACCCTACGGATTCAAAATTGGATGAGGATGACTACAAGCTAACGTAAACTCTAACAACCTCGGTAACGTGTTTGTGTACGATATATTAGTGCCTCTGTGCAGCAAAGTACTCACTGTTTGTCTGAATGCTCAGTGAAACCTCAGAATACCTAATAGTGGGGAAATGAAACTACGTACTAAGCAAACATTTTTATTAAGCACAATACACATACTGTACATGACCTAATACACGAACATCACCATTCGTACCAACCAACTTTCTAAAAATCCAAATCGCATCTCCCAGCTCAAACTTAAGCCTACGTCGACTATACAAAACTGGAGAAGGAGAAGTACTAATAACAGAATTGGAAGTAGCAACAATCTCATTGATAGCAAACGTCTTCCAACATATAATGTATCTTGAATATATTTGACTCAGATAATTAACACTAGTCACTGTGCTGTTGTGTGGATGCCTGAAAAAGCAAACCTCCAGAATACCAGATCCATTGTGTGCAGTCATTCCCTGTAAAGCGAACCTGTACATAAAACTCAGAGGAATGAAACTCTCCTCTGCTGTAGTAACTTGTTTAACGAAAACATTATCATCCAACTCTGGCAACCTGATCTGAAGTCATCGGCCGTGTGTTTAGACTTGGAATGAAAATGATTTTTGTAAAGAAAGTGCAATTACTGGTCAGATAGCTTACTAGCCGAAAAGCCTGAGAATACTTTAATTTACCTGATATTTAAAACAAGAGAAGGTTGCTAATGCTAAAGATAACCGTGATCATGCGGCCTTCAAATGATCTATTCCGGCCAGATTTTTCGCATAAAAAATGTATCAGCACGCTAACAAGAATAACCACGAGCTGAAGATAAAGTTAAGTTTTAATGGTTTGGAGTTCCCAGAGCTCTTGAAGAAATCACTACGACTGTTCCAGAAGAATGATCCGGATGTCTTAATATTTTTCCCCTCCCTATTTTTTCCAACATTACAGGGGACAAAATGAAGCCAAGAAGTTTATGGTGGAAGCGTTGTCACTGTGATAAACGTGAAGGAAAATTAATGAGGTGTTCACCCCTTATAAGTTGTCATAAACCAACACGTAACAGTTATTTCATTTTTTTTCTGCGCATTAGTTTATGTTGGCCATTGCATAGAAAATCATGGGCCAACTGTAAACTGTTGGGGTTGGCAGTGGTGTCGTAGCCTCTCGGGCATACTGTAGGTGAGAACGTAATCTGCGGCATCCGCCAGAGGGCGCCACAATGCAAACAAAATTTCCGCCTTCCACAAGATGCTTCTAAGGGTTTTCGACAGCCGTGAGGCAGGGGAAATCTACAAGCCCTATGGACCCAAAGGAGAGTCAATCAAAATTCACTTTATAATGTGTCATGGTGTATTACTACTATGTCCATAACATTTCATGAGTGGAGGCACTTTGAAATGCGTTTCGGATATTGATAGATTGCAAAATTATTTATTAAAATATTTCGTTAATATTCCAGATCTGAATATATCTCCCCGACTCTTACAGACAGGTCGAGGACGGCCAGAGAAATGGCAGGCTAGTCTGTGCCAGTTTACTTTTATTTAAAACATAATACATTGTGGCTGTACTGATCGCAGTTATGTTTACAAATTCGTTCAAACATTTTTATCCTTCGCTGTGACAAAGCAGTAAACATTCTCAATGTATTAACCATGCCGTAGTTAAATACAACTTCTCACAGCCGTTCACTTATCCAAAAGGGCAGCATGCCTGAGGGCAGTCGAGTAATTCTTTCAGAAATCGTCGAGTACTTCTGCTATTGGAACATCAGAGCATTTGTGGCTCGACTATCGCTTTGGAAGGTTGCAGTAATGTATTAACCGGAAACTGTATTCTGCACTGTATTATATTTTATGCTTATTCCATGTCGTTCAATGAATATCATTCTGATACTTGTCTTGCCTCCTGCACTGCATCGTTAGCGACTCTGCTGCAACACAACAGATCTCAATACATAATGTTTTTATGAAATCATGTAAAGGTTGGCTCTGAAAACATTCAGTCCTGAGTCGTAGCATGGAAAGAGGAAGGATGGGTCATACGAGTACTGCAGTCGAGAGAACTTCGCTAGTGATACCATGTCCGAAAAGCATATTATGTGGGATATTATGAAATGTATGAAAAATACTTGCGTCAGAGGAACAAACTTTGGTGTACGAATTAATTAAACCAAGATCTTGGATAAAATGAATGTATGGTACGTTGTACTCACCCCCATAATGTGAAAATAGCAGTTTGCACCTTGTTATTGCATACTACATTTTTACCTTGAGGTACAGTTGTTGTTTGACGCCATCGTATTAAGAAGTAAGTCATAATTAGCTGAAAAGGCACTCTCATTAAAACTCTCTAGGACCCGTCGTTTTCGTGTAAAACGCACATAAATGTTTCAGTTATAATAATACTATGGCCTGGTGGGTAGGCAACACGTCGTACACCCGAAGAAAAAAACATACCGGCTGTAATATGACGTCGCACGTTGAATAATTATCGCCAATATAGGCGAGAAAACTATGCACCACCTTCGCGAATTTTCAACTACTACCATCACAAGTCCATACCTCATCTGACCTCTTGGATTTAGGGTTGACCTCCGGGGATGCGGATCCTGTAATATCCTGGACCTTAGCTGAAGGGTGGCAGTTCACGCACCCCTGGCGTTCCACCCAAATAAAGGAAACCTCTAACGGGCCGTAGGTCAGCCTGTACTCATCCTTCCTTACCATTACACTTGTGGGATGTCCTGACGGAGTGGACTAATGCCCAAAAACCCCCCACTCTCGTTCATTTCCACACAGACGAATTTCTTCACATTGAAATTCCTGCTTCGGCCCAAACGGCCTAACCGCAAAGGAGTCGGGCGGCCCGCCACCAAGCCAACATCATCACCATTGCCTGCGGTTCAAGATCAGTCTGAGATGCAGATGCCCCTTTTGGTAAACCAGGCATAGGGAACGCCCGAGAGATTTCCCCTTTAGGCGAATTCTGCTGACCTGGATTTACGCATTGTGACTTGCTATGCAGCTGGTATGTTATTTTGTACGTGCTGACAATTGCCCGCCAATTTCACCTGTGTTTCACAGCAAAACTGTCCATGCGTTGAACAAATTCAACCTTTGTCTCTTGCTTGTTATTACTGTTTTCATTCTGGTGACAACGTTCATCGAAGTTTAACTACAATTAGAGGAAGCACAGATTTTTTTTTTTTTGCTATTGTTAATAATTATTTCTGATAACGAACACTAGGTGATTCATTGGCCCATTCACAGAACACGTTTTCGGGCTCATCTAACGAGAAGGAGGTTGTTTGCCATTGATTCAAATAGTTTTGCTATACTAATTATTTTCATACGAATCGCAATCTAGTCTACTGTTAAGCGAAAACAGTAACAGGTAGTATTTTTCAAAATACCTTATCTGTCTACTCGTTTCCTTATGTTGTATGGTTGTTGTTTCTGGCCTCATTTGTCATTGTATTGTCTGTTTTAATTCGTGCCGTACGTTGTCGGACTGCAAGATAGTTCTTTAATCCTTACATTTGTTGCCTAGTCTTGTCTAGTTTCCTTTAGTTATGTTTTCTTGTTTTAACTTTTCTGTTACACATTTTGATTTACAGTGACAGCGTTACTCGTTAGGCCTAATAAACGTTTGTTCCTTTATTTAGAATAGCTTGTTTACCAATTTGTTGTCTGATACCGTGGCATTGAACATCTCAAATTTTTTCTACCTCTTAGCAGAATTTTTCAAGGCTCTGTTATTAAATAGGCATTGGCAGCCCATAAAGTCCAGTTTAATGTGTCAACACTGGCAATACAAAAAAAATCCATTAAAATACTGAAAGTAATTCAGTTACACCAATGCGAATACTGGTTAAAAGCCAACACCGATTGTGCACCCATAATTCAGAAAAATATTCCATGTTTATCACCTTCATGTCTTAAAGTGACTGGGCACGTACTGCTAGGAATGTGGTGGGAATGAGGACGACAATAGTAGCATAGAAAAAGTTCTGACGCTCCCCCCCNGCCCCTTTCCTTTCGCCCGCCGCAAAAACAAAGGAAATTGCGGCGTTCAAGGTCAGCAAAAACTGCTCTACAGACGAAATAAAATTCGTCGTAACAGTCGTTCCTGCAAAAAGCATATCATTTCCAGCATGTCCGGTGACTGAGAAAAATATTACTATAAAAAGTGATCGATAGAATAAAGACCTCGCCGTAGACCACTCTCCTCATCAACTCAACTACGATAAAAGAAGAAGAACGAATAAACTTGCACAGTTCTTGTGTCCACGTGCACGTAAAAAAAAATGTTCATTCTTTTTCTGTGGCACATATATGTTCATTCAACAGGTTTTACAACTGTTAAAAATACCATTTTCTGGAGTTAGGTTACCAAACACTAGCATTAAAAATTTTTTTACTAATCGATTGTAATAACTAAATGGCAGTTAATTAGATACTTTTGAAACCAACTTTAATAAACTGTCCATGAACATAACTGTAATTATATTAAAGAGTGATAGTCACTTTCATTAAGCGGCGTTGTTAGACGCCGCCATTAACGTGTTATTAAATTTGTAATTTTTTACATTTGTGGTCATTATAAGCCGTACATTTTTATTTCATACACGTTATAGAGTACGAATTGCCGCATGTTTGTTTCATAGCAATATTTCGGATTCAGTTCACAGTGGCCATTCATCCACTGCAAACGTTATCAGTAATGTGACAAATTATTTAAACTAGTGGCGAATAGCAGCACAGGTCTGCTGGTATGACCGTTGATTCGTCAATTTCGGACTCCACCTTTGAGGGATTCTACAGCCCTTATTATTTGAACTGGACCACGCGTGTCATGTTTCAAATTTCATCTTTTCACGTCAGCAATCCTCTGCCACAAACACTTTGTGTGTGTGTGTATGTATATATATACACATGATGATTCTAAAATCATGGGACAAACATTGAGGGGTGGTAGAGCTCACNTTATATATATATATATATATATATATATATATATATATATATATAAGAAACAACTTAATATAATAGTTTTTACTTAAATAAAAAACTATTTATGATAGTTTATAAAAATTGTAACGATGTTAACGTAAACACACACGCACTCTCATATGTGTATATAACTTTTCAATTTCTGCTCGCCTCGCACCTAGGCGAACCGGGCCCTATTCCCGGTGGGGTCGTTCTCGGATTTTCACATGTGGGAATCGTGCCGGACGATGTCGCTGCTCGGCGGGCTTTTTCCGGTATCTCCGGTTTCCCCCACCTTTACCTTTCGGCGCTGCTCCATACTCACATCACTTCATCCTCATCGGCTCCAAACACCTCGATGTTAAGAGCCACCCAAATCTCTCCAGTCCACTCTAAATTTTCTGAATAACAGCCTGACTAGTGCTGTTGCTTGTTTCTGTTCGAAGCGATGCATCTACATACAAGCTAAATTTGAACTGAACGTAAATGGTTATTGTTTGTGCATTTTGTGATCTGGATTTAATTTAAAACATTCAACATTATTTTAGTTTTTTTTTATCTGTGATATGCATTTGATAGAGGACAGTGAAACCAATTCTGGTATTCGTATGTATACCTTTACTTTTATTTCATTTGAAAAAAAAAACATGCGTTTTCTATTAAAAACAATTTTTGTGTTAAAATTTATTTTCCCGGATTTTGAAGAATTTGTGAGCCACTAATGCGGGTGTATTCCTGTACAAGTAGGTTTGTCATACTTAGTTTGGTTTTTAATATAACTGAGATCGCAAAGTTAAAAGAAATATTCTGTATATGAATAACCTACCATTTGTGTTACATTACAAACATAGTAGTTAAGATGTTTGGCATTATGTTCCAAAAGTGTACAGCATGTAATACGTGAATTCAGGTGAAACCAGAGAAAATAAACTATGTAATATTACAAAATGTAAAATAAAAAATGCAAAAACAAAAAGTACCACTTTTTATCTAGGTTTGATAATAAGGTTTGAAAACTACTTTCGTTAAGCAAAAAATATAAATCCCTGTCGTTTAAAAGCTCTGATCATTGGAGTATTGATAGAAATCCCGTGTATGGTATACTTTATATTAATTATGGCATGGAAAGGAAATGTGTGCAATGAAGTACTAAACACACTCTTTTAGACTGTGAAATTACTTCTTTTGAATCACTGACAGCTCAGGGAAATTAATGACGATTGCAAGAAATAATTTCACAGGTTTAACAACAATTCTGCAGCTTCCAAGCAATTCCTTAGCACTAGGAATTAGCACATTCCACTTTTTTGCCAGTTAGTAATAGCTTGTGAGCTGACTTTTCAGTGAGGGATATTTATTTAACTGGTTGAAATCATTGATTATGTTATAAAAGACATAATTAACTTTTGTTTCTTTCTTTTCTTAACGAAAATATTAGGGTGAAAAATGTTATCTATGTATACTTTTTATAGGGCAAATCATTAGGTAAGAGTACTGACAAATGGATATTCCGTCATCCACTTTCTTTGACAAGCTCGTAATCAAACTTCAGTAGAACGATTTCGTTAAATACAGTTGTCGATTACAAACAATTAAAACTGATAATAAAGATCAAACCATGGCTTTGCGATGTATTTGTGGACATGTTAAAGTCAAAATTCAAAGAAAATATGAGCAAATATTTTGCTGACACTGACTGAATTTCGTTGAACTGATATGTGTGGAATCGATTGATTTTGTTCTCGTTGATGGAAAATATCAGTTTGGTCCTACTTGTGAGGCTAGAGGTGGAGCATGACAAACAATTCGAGAGGGAAATCTGTTTCTGGTAACGACTCAAGCAGTAATGTGCACCCATACACGAGGAGAGCGGATATGGGTAAAGGCAAAAAAGTCTCTGGAATCGAGGCGAGGGTTCTAAGTGAACCAAGGAAGACGCCAGGAAACGGGCTGAGCGGGGTTAGTGTAGCGAGGAAGATATGCCTGAAAACAAGGCGAGCGGGGTGACTGGTAAGGAAGAGTATCTATAAGTGTGAGGTGCAGGGTAAGTGTAGAGGAGGGAAATTATATGGACATTAGGCGAGTGCTTAAAGTGTACCAGGGGAGAGATATCGAAAAACGGGACAAGCGGGGTAAGTACAGTGGGGAAGTCATGTCTGGAAACGAGGCAAGCGGGGTGAGAGTGCCGGGTAAGACACCTGAAAATGAGGCGAGCGGGATGATTGCTGCGGGGAAGATATGCATGAAAATGAGGCGAGCGGGATGAGTGCAGCGGGAAAGATATGCCTGAAAATGAGGAGAGCGGGATGATTGCTGCGGGGAAGATATGCCTGAAAACGAGGCGAGCGGGAAGAGTGCAGCGTGGAAGATATGCCTGAAAACGAGGCGAGCGGGTGACTGCAGAAGGGAAGTGCATCTGTGAACGAAGAGAGCGGAATGAGTGGAGCGAGGAGGACGTCTTTGGACGTTCACCCGACGCGCAGGGTCGCGGAACCTGCGCGAGTACAAGACCGCCGAGCCACGGCGCACTACCGTTTGCCGGAAGTGCGTGCGCTCGCGGCTTCGACCGCCCGGGGCCCGCCTTCGTGTCCCGCAGAGAAGGGAGGACAAGCCCACAACCCCTCTCTTCCAGACACAGCCGACAACCTCCTTACCTAGTATATAGTCTATTCGCGGTTTCTTCATACTTTTTGAATCAAACCTTTGAAGAATCACTCAATGAGTGACGTGTTTAGTTGTTTCCTGTACAAGTCGTCTATCACAAGCGTTAACATAAAATCACCTTATTTTTGGTTAGATTGAATTTTTACTTACATTAAATCTATAAATCATAATCATAATATGTCATTCAAAATTAATATGAATGAAAACAGGGAGAAAATAGCTGTGTTGGTAATGCCTAGCAAGAAGTAGTTATTATATAAAATTGTTTTACATTGAGTGCGCACACATTGAGCGCTCTCCTTTTGGTGTGATTTTAAAGACTCGGTTAAGCTTTGTATGCCTGAGGAGGAGGAATATCCTGGAAGTAGAACTTTAGCAAGGCTTCATAAAAAGTGTGAAGTGAGCGTGAATTGGCTAGCCTATAACTGTCTAGCTTGGAAGAGGAACTAGGCCTTGCGGCGAGATATCAGTATGTAGCATAGTCATATCATAGTCTTCCTGATACTTGCGGACAGCTGGGCGTTTATTCAAAGTTCCTTAAGCAGTATATCCCCCTCTCCCTTAATTAATACGTCAACAGACAATGTTCTTAACGGTCGAAAACAACGAAAGTTATCATTTTTATAACAAAAATAAACGTACATGAAAACAACTAATAAAAATAGTTGTTTGCAGTAGTAGTAATATTTACTTACATACATCAAAAGTAATTACAATGACTGTCATACACGAAGAAGGGCTTCTTATAAAAATGTGCTTTTTTGGAGCATCCATAATGCAAATGTGCTTAAATTTATTTAAAAATTGGGTGTGTACAATTTTCTTGTTGTACAGCCAGGTGCAGGGCCCCATTTGAAGTCACTCTGCTCATGCCTAACAAGTGTTTAAAACAGTATTATAGGCGTATGGTCGTTACGTGGCCTCAGCTCTCTAGGCAATACTGGGATTCAAAGATCACACCAACACAGATCTGTCTCCTCCTTCATGTTTGTTCAAACACGCAACAAAAATGTAAACAAGCGGTATATCTACAGTAGTGTGTGGGGAATTAATATCTACTTCTAGAAATTGTACTTTTCTACAAGTCACTTACATTATTGAAAAAATATTAATTTGTGCGTATTTGTGGTTTTTATGGTATCTTGTCTATAATAAACACTAATTCATTGATTAATGCGTAGTGAGGGACATTTAGATTGAATTTTCTTGGTATGTACTATAACATTATTTTTAAGAGTGAAGTCTATAAAAAGATATTTTGCGAGCACATTAAGTGGAACATTCTCTTAACGCATCACTACACGACAAATGGCCTTACACTAGCCGAGGTGACGGTCGTATCCCAGTATTTAAACAGAAAATCGTTAGCTGTTTGTGGAATGTTAACCATTCATATATTTATGGCTAAACACATGAAAGGGTTAGAAAATTTTAAAAAAATTGGAATTTTTTTATTTCGTTGACGGGCAGCTTTATTTCCTTACTTTTATGTTGTCTAACAGTGTGTATGTAGTATATGAAGAAGTAGGACAACAAAAGTGCTCTCATGTGCGTCATTGGGAATTTGTCAACTTATTTCGAGAGTTGGGCTTCAATCTCTGTGTCAAGACATCGCATCTCGCTCTCGGGTTCTTTGCAGGTTCTGTACACCTGTAAGCTACGTACGTTTGATAATGTGGATTATGAGATGCACGGTTGTGCTATTTTAATTGTAATTTACGTTAAAAAATACTAGTAGCTACAAAAAAAACCACTTAATTTACTTAAGACATTATATCTCTGTTTTATTTTTTTTAACGCCTGGCATGTGTGCAATGTTATACCTGGTTAAAAGTGCATGTGCCCAAGACTTATTTCGCGTTCAAGGCTCAGCTATAATGGCGACAATTAACTCAAGCGACCAGCACCTCATCGCTTTTATGCACAAGGTACTGAATAGGCGTTCAGTGCTTCCGTCGTTACACTTTCCTGCGGGAATTAGATTTATGACAGCGGGAATTTATTACACACGATAAAAGCCCATAGATTTAACTACGACTGTGCCGTTTTACTTTTCTCCTAACTGTTACGGAAACTGCACAGGCAATTAAATATGCGAATTTTTTTTTAAAACCATTTTCACGCTTTTTTTCTTACAGTGCACTTTATATGATAAAAATGAAAAATGTACGGGATTAGATGATTGTTTTTTTTTATTTTTTGGGAAGAAGTCGTTTGACCAGGGTATGAATTTACCGATATGAACGTAAACTCGCAAACAACAAATCTACATCAAATATGTCCGGACTACTAACTCTTAAGTGTAGGTGTAAACAGGTGAAATAAATAAAAAACACAAATATGACTGTGGAAACACTCGCCTCATAATACATTCACGGTCACTTCGAACTTTTCTGAACCCTTGCTTGGGTTCTGCTTTCAGGATATTCCTCCGTCTCATGAAAACAAAGTTTATCCGAGTCTATAAAATTACACAGCGTAATAGTATTTTCCATTAACTCTATTTTTTACTAGACATTACCAACACACCTAATTTCTCCCTGTATTTTTCATATTAATTATAAATGTAATATAATAATTTATAGATAAAATATAAGTACAATATTAATTTTATAAAACAAAAAAAGGTATTTTAATGTTAACTTAAGTTTAAAACGTTTGGGATACATAACATAATAATGAAACAAGCTAACACGTCATACATAGTGTGATTTTTCAAAGGTTTGATTCAAAAAGTGGGAATAAATGGCGACTAGACTATAGCTCTTCATTTCATGTAGTTTCCGCGCCATAGTTGGGGCAGTTCAGCTAAGGCATGCCGGCTGGCGCTAGACCGCGCCTCCGGATAGAGAAGCCTCGGCCGAAGGAATGCGGGTTGCGGCTCTCTTGCGACACCACGTGACGAACTGCGTCGGTACGGCGCCGGACGAGCCTGCCCTAAACGGCGCCTGCCCACCTCCGCCTAATTTACACACACTCCACTCCTGCGATCCATCCTTGGGACCCAGCGTCAACACAGTTACAGGAGTGGCTTTTAACAACCAAGTCTTGATACCCGACAAAGGTGAAGCGAGGCGAGCGTGGAGACTCTCTGGAATGCAAGAGCAGGGGGAACGGGAGGCCCCCGAGAAAACCCACCGACCAGTGGCATCATTCGGGAAATGACCCCGGTTCACCTTGGTGAGAGGCGATTGTAGCTGACCACTGCACCACCGCGGCCCCCTGCCGCTACAGGAATAGCGCTGCATAATATACCACCTATATTGTAAATACGTGACCGCTTTCCAGAATACAAAATATACCTATATCCATAATACGACTGTGGTTAACTTTTTAGTTTTGAAAACATTGATGGTTTTATTTTTTATTATTATTACGTAATATTTGCATAACACACATAAATTATTAATAATTAGGCGTTAATAAAATGACACTACGAAATTCTTAGGAATATATAGAGCATGCCATAGTTTTTAGTGGTACATACATGAGCCTTGCTTGAATCCTGTACTCAACTGTAACTTCTAAAACCGCTGCCAACATTTTAAGGCTCGTACCCCAGTGTTTGCGCAAAAAAGAGGCAGCTATTAGCAGCAATAATTTTACAAATATTAGTTTCAGAAGTACTCAACCGTAAACTAGCTAGAACTATATATCAAAAGAAAATTGCTGTTAATATTACTGTGGGTCTGGATGTAAAAGAGATGGGAATCAACCACCATTATTTTTGGTTTTTAAGGCCTAAATCCTTTATTTTATTTCAGTAAGCCAGTTAAATAATTTGGTAGTCATGTTCCTAACTGGAAAGGCGTTTAAAATTCTCTTCGTTGACAGAAGCAGGACAATAACGTAATTTTCTTGTGTCTTTTAACATAGGTTTTTAGCATTGTAGTTTTTTACTTCTCTTAGTTTTTTGTCGGGCATACTTTTTTTTAAAAATATTTTTCTATAATCGTTGAAAAGGAATTTATTTTTTCAGATTTATGTTCGTTTTAGCTCTGTAATCTTTCTATTCTTTTAAGTTTTAGTTTTTATTATCGCCAGTGTCCTCTGATATCGTTTCATTTGGTTCGTTTCATTATTGCAGTTCGTCGTTTCTCAGAATTTTTTTTTCATGTTTACATATTTCTGTTCAGTTTACATGTACAGTGAGAAGGAGGTAGTATTTTCCTTGTTTCTGTTCATTGTGGCTATTATCTGTGCCTTGTTTTTGTTTTAATCTTCTAGGTCTGTCTTTTGAAACAAAGGTTTTCTTCATATTAGGTTTACTGTGTGACACTACTCTGAGTATTTTGTTTGTGGTTAATTAGTTCAGTTTGATTCTTTAAACTTTTCCTGAATTGTGTTCATTGTGGTTATTATTTTCTACATTTCTTGGCCAGTTTGTTGCCTTTCACTTGTTGGTTCATGTTATATCGAATTCTAGATTATCCTATAGTTCCTAGTTCCATTATCTGGGTTGTCTGGCTTTTTTTTGTTTTTGTTTCTTTGTTTTGTTCTTAGATTAATTTTTGGCAAAGGATACAGTAATTTAAACGCTCGTAGAAAATTGCGAGTCGCCCAATAATACTAGGTTACGCTTAGTTATCCTCAGTTAGTTGCACTGATAACCCAAATGCCAATTTTGCATCTTAAGCTACACGATTAATGTATGCAAACAACAGTGTATCACAACAGCGCATGCGCAGTTTAGGAATTTGGGTTATACGTCTATAAATGTAGAGGCTGCAAACAAGGATATGCCAAATTACACATTTTAGTAGTAAGTGCTAGTATTTATGGAGTAACCAAATTTTTTATAACGCTTTCGAGAATTATGGAGGACCGCTGCTAACCAGCCCTCGGATTTTTTTACAAAAAAAAAACGATATTACATCTGGAGTCAGAAATAGCCAATCACTTTTGTATAAAACTTTCTTGAAGTCATACCTAATTAAAATATAAGTGTTACATCCACACAAATGTTTTTAAGAACAAATATTAAGCGAATGTGACATTTTTTACAGCGAACTTCCCTGAAGCAAACAGAAAAATAATAACATTCCTAATTTATACAGCTTACTGTATTCCCAATGAGCATGGAATTCTATTTCCGCAAATTTCTCAGCGTAGCAAATCATAAGTATTGACACCAAACATTATCTATCCCCACTGGAACCAAATCAGTCATCAAAACTTCCCTCTTTCTGTCGAAGCAGTTACAAACTTCGATTCAAACCAACATGTCATTGTGATGAATCGGCATGTCAGATGCTGACAAATCAAAAACTTGTTAAAGAATTCGCTACTTCTGACAACACAAGATACACGTGCAGTAGTGAAGGACGATGTCTGCTCGAGTAACATATAGTTTCATTCCAAAAAATAAATTGATTCGCTATGTTTTGGTCATCATGCCACGACGACTTGGAGTCTTATCGGCGAGACATCTGGAGATGGTAGGCAACCGGGTACGCACGTCGGTATGTCAGGTTGCTTGAAAGACTAGGCCTGCGTAAAGCCGTACTACCATAGGCCATTCACGGTAAAGTGAACACTTTTGAGGCCCTAGTTAATTTTTCCTTTCAGCCATTTTTTAATCCTCTAACCAACTTTTTAAATAAATATTGCTATGCAAGTAATAAACACAGTATGAATACGTTACGCATTCTGAAGTTAACGTCTAAAGATAAAATTATGTACACATATATTGACTATAATTTCAAATGATAGGGCTTTCAAAAGTGCCCACTTTACCGTGAATAGTCTATAGCACACCACAGACGGAATTTTGATTTAGATTTATATACACGTTTAGCGCCTTACGTCCAACTATGCCGAAATGGATTCGTGCGAAGATTGTTTAATTTAGGAAGGCATTAAAATGCTTTTCACGGTGAAGTGAGCACTTTTTAAAGGCCTGCTCAAGATCTGTTTGTATATACGTTGTGTTTTCTTCCCCCGTATTTAAATTTAACATTGCAATGGACCTAATCACTTTATTCATGCGCCGGTAAAGTAAAATTGCGAATTTATTAGAAAATTAAATATTTTTCAAATCTGATAATATTTTAACTCACCTCCATTACAAAAATATAGATAGCCGAAGAAACAATTTCAGTGATCACAAATGTTAACCTGACACTTTTAATTCAACGTTGAAACATGGAACTACTTTCCTTCCATCATTATAAACTTTACTGTGTGCATGCCAGTCACAGTGCCTGTTTTAATATATGCAGGTAAGGGCAGTGACATTTTTCAAAAGTTTACTCCTAAGGTGATCATNCATGGTATAATTATCACAATTTTTTGCGAACCCCCGGTGTCGTGTTGTTGCCGAGAAAAAGGGATGATACGGGTGCTGTGAAACATCCTTTGTGTGTATATATATATATATATATATATATATATATATATATATATAGCACTTTCTGGTTTTTATATAATTTCCGAACAGAGCCAATGCGATTGCGGGCTCAGATAAACGGGTTAATCACATATATTGATAATAATATGTCCAATAAATATGCACTTCTCCAACACGAAAAATATTTCAAGTGACGATTGTTTTACCACACAAACATCGCTATGTTTTTATCAGAGCCATTTTCTTCGACTTCTTTTATGATTCCCTGAAACCATTAGAACACGTATTCTCACCTTCCACTCCAAACGTTCTGAAGTGATTCTCGTTGGTGTTAGCAAGTGCATTTCGTAACCTCCACCTATGCTTTACTTTTTTTTCCTCCCAGGAACCATAATTTCCCCTGAGGTCATACTAGTCCATAACTATATATTTTCGCAGTATCTGCCCGGGCAGAAAAAATCGGCGGAAGGTGCATCTCACACCCAAGTTGAAGTTCTTGTGATCATTCACGCTGCAGGTTATGTAATCATAACATGACTGAAACTGCAAGTGAGCTGAAAGCTACACATCAACAGGAAATTGCTTATTTAAAGACTATCGATAAAGCACATATATGACAAACTATGGAGTGGATGGAGTTTCTTGGTTTCGATAATGATCGTCTTAATTGTGAACTCTTATGGATTTTCCTCAACGGAAATTTCTGTTCGATCCTCGGTGAGAGGACACGGTTTTGTGTTGCACATGGGATATATATATGATTATTGTCGGTGGATTTTATCGTGATATTCCTTAAAATGCAACCACTTCTGAGGGCAATATTCCCATTATAAGGCGCGCATCTACGTGTAGATTATTATTATTATTTCTGTTACTAACATTCCATTTTGCGCCAAGGTCTAAACGTTTTATTTTACAGATATTTGCAAACTCGCCTTGTATTTCAGCTTTGCACGTTTTACACTCCCTTATTTTAAGTAATATATTTAGCAGTCCTCACACTCGGCGGCCGAAAACGCTAAGGCATCCCTTAGCAGCCTCACGACTTGAGCTACTGTCTTAACTGAGGCAAGGACTTAAGCTAGTATTTTTGGTGCGAATTTAATCCAAGGGTATATGTAAAAGTTAGGCAAAACTATCGCGCTGCAAATTCATTCACAGTATTTTGGGTACCTATTCAATGTGAAACACGACTGATTTGTTAACGTTCGTCAAACTTAGAGCAACACCATACTCTCTTCGTATCCTCATCTTAGCAGGGCATTACAATGAATATGTGTGATATAAATGCTATAGAACTATAGAAATAAATACATTGAGGAGGATGGGAGATATTATATAGTTCCAGAAGCACTACGCAACCTACAATAACTGTGTTTACTTCAAAGATAATTTTGTTAAAATTATTGCCAATTCAGATATATCCTTTGTTTTCTACTAAAGGTACAGTCGGTCTTGTTTCAAATGCATTCTTCGAAATCAGGCGCAAGTAATGTTTCATAAATATGTTTTGTGAACTCATTTCAAAAAAGTGCGACTGTATCTATTGTGTATAGCAGAAAGATAATTTTTAACATTTATTGGTAGAAACACATCGAAATTAACCAAAAAAGAAATTGTGTTATTTAAGTTTGCGTGTCGCCTCAAGAACGCCTATACAGCCTACTGGCGTAAAACGTCGTTCTGTGGAGATATAGATACATAAATATAAGAGGTTCTAGGTCACTTAAATATAGGCATTAAAAATAATATGATAAGCTTTTAATTTGTGAATCTATTAAAATAAATATACAACAAATAACACGAATTATTTTCAGAACAATCGGTTCACAGAAAATAACAGTGTAAGAAAATACCAAACTCATAAAACAGCTTTTCTGAACTCTGGGATTGTTATCGAAACACATTTAAGAGTAAAATTAATGTGGAGAACAATTGTGGCCATGGAAATAAAGAAGGGAAAATATTGTTAAGTCCAGGAATGTTGAACCTTCAACCTGATACAGAGCATCCCGTTGCTTTTACTGCCCTACGCGCAGTACTCGTGCCACAGAACTAGAAACGCCCCACCATGAATAATTTACTAAACTTTCCGGGAGTTGCGGACGTCGTGCTTGACGCAGTAACCTGAGGTATGAAGGTCGTAAGACGCCTTCGTTATACTCCGGACCATCCGAATTCCTCGACCTTTGCCCAAAACTGTGGAGAGCGTCGCTGGTGAGTGTCGAGGGGCGAGTGCTACGAAGCGTACATTAGCTCCTTCTGACAGCTTCACCGCTTGGCCGTGACGACAACGTTCTTCTCTGTTTGCATCTGCAACGAGAACGCTCGTGTCGCTACCATCTGCAGGCGATTCGTGGTAAATTGGGCACTTCTGAAATCAACCTTTGAAAAATGTCACTGCTCCTACTTGCCTATATCCTAACGGGCACACCGACTGGCGTGCGCCCAGTAAAGTTGGTAGCGACAGAGGGAAAGTAGTGCCATGTCTTAACGTTGAAGTAAAAGAGTATTTTTAAACAACTGTGAATAATGAAATTAATCCTTTGTTTTTAAATGCATATAATTGTAACAATTAGTACATGTGCAAAATACTGAAATTTTCTAATAATTTCACCGTAGTACTTGACCGATGCATGAATAAATTGAACAGGTACATTGCGATGTTAACTGTACATGTGGTAGAAAAATACAGTGTGCATAGAAGTAGATCTGAAGCAGGGCTTTCAAAAGTGCTCAGTTTACCGTGAATAATGAGCACTACTCTGAAGGTTTTTGTACTACACGTATTCCGTGTTGACTGTGATTTCAGATGCTAGTGAGTTAATCTCAGTGCAGCATGTTTGTTTTGTGAGTTACGAAGATACGCACTTTTAGTAAAGAATTAAAATTTTAAACGCATTTATAAAAGAAGTAATATTTCCTACTGAAGATATTTTTATTGAAGTATTTGGTATGGTGAAAAATGGTACGTTTGATATTGTATTGCTTGAAATATTGTTTAGCTAATTACTCATGAACGTATGATCGGTTATATATGCCTCATACTCTTCACCATATTTTACTTAAGTTGCCTTTTGCACTCTTACACTACTTCACGCCAGTCTAAAATAATACAAACAGATTCTTCTCAATATGCTGGAAAATCTTCTAATATAATGGGGCCTGCATAACAAACTTCAATACCGAAGTACGTTAGGCCAGTACAAAAACCCTCAACTGTAGCCAACTCGTTGAACTTAGTGACTATACATAATAAATCCCAAGCACCGTATAGTATTTAAAAAAAAAGACCGAAGCACTTGAGAGGTAATTCAGAGAACCGTTATGACGATTATATTCTATACTCATTGAGGTTTATTGAGTTTTTGATGTAATTATTCACTTTTAATTAGACAACTTCGTCAAAACTACTAGTTAGTTTATTTTTTATTAATTCTACTTTTACGTTGCGTATAACTCTTATTTGCATTTTAAAAACATACTGGCCACCAACTTAAAATAACTTTTTAATGAGGCGCGTTTATGTAGAATTTCTTTTCGTACTTCCCTGTCAACACTGCGTAGAGGCGATAGCCATTGTTTAAGTTAAAATGAATGTGACTAGAGGCAGGGTTTATAGGGAACTTTTTGAAAAGTCTTCGTTTAACTATGAACCTACTACATGCAGCATCAGCTCAGAAAAAAATCTTACAAAGTCACTAATTGTTTTAAGCTAGCCAGAATTCTTCGTGAAAATATACACAACAAAGCTTTCTGTACATACGTCTGTAGCTCTTTAAGGGGGGAAGCTGACAAGCTGGTTGATTTATCTTACTTTAAAAACAGCTACGTCACTGAAACTACTAACCAATGCTGACCAGTGATATTTCCCGTCGTTACGTGTTCACACGTATAAACAGCTTTGTACGTTTTTTTAATCACCTTAGTCTTGCAAAGAATTCACGCATAGCATTTCTGCACTGTTAGCTAGTCGATTTATTTATCAGTATTAGTAAGAATAATTTGCTATGCAAAGATTGGAGTGAATAAAAATCTCAACAAAAAAAAATGCAACCAATTCATTAACGAGTTATTTGTTGGCTGAAAGTTGTATAATTTGGTACACCTAATACAGGAATATGCCAACATGACAAAAAGAAAGCGGTACAATATTATTGTGCATTATTCTGAATATCCCACGTAAGTGGGACTAGTAGTTTAAAATCATCCTTATTTATACAAGTAGGCATATCTGGAGCTGTTTAGGTTTTAAAGTAACTTGAATTTATATATATTAAAAAAAAAATACGTGAATTGCTTACCCGGGACTCAGTCACGGTAGCTCGTATTCCGAAAGAAAAAAATTCTAGTGACTTGGGCCACAAAGGTTGGCAACATGTCGCAAGTAAATAATGCTTGTTATGTTTGTGTGCGACTGTCCTAATAAACACAGGTAGGCAGACACGTAGAAAATCTAGTCCACTCTAACGTAGTTAAAGTGAATGAAATGAGTACACGAAGCAGAGGTGGTCGTTTGAGGACAGTTGGTGCAAAGTGTTATTATTTCTTTCTCTTCTTCCGCGCCGAGATGTGTGCACAGTGATGACGGGGCAAGGCGGAGTTGTTTGCCTCGCGAATTTGCGGTGGCACGAGATGTCGCAAGCGACGAGGGCAGCAGCGCCGAGACACTGGCCTCGTGTCCTTGGCGGCCGCTCGATGCTCGCTCTAGCGGCATGTGTTGCAACCAAGTCCTCACACGGCGTGACGTCTGTTAGCCGAGCGCACACGTCGATAATTGCTCATGCCAGAAACACCTGGTTTCCTATGCTGGCTTAACAGTAGTATGCGTCACAACTGCTGTACCGGGAGCACTTGGTGCGGTTTTTCCTTCTTTGGTGATCCAGTAATACCAATAATGCGGAAGCAGCAGAGCCAACTACAGCATTATAAGCTGTTCACGGTTATATGAGTACTTTTAAAATCAATATATGCATACATTTTGATGGGCACACTGACTGGCCTGCGCCCATTAAAATTGGTAACGACGGAGAGGAAAGTAGTTACATAATGTAACGTTGAATCGAAATATGTGTGAATACTAAAATTATTTAGTTTGCTTTCTATTTTTTTTTAATGCATTTGAGTGTAAGAATTAGAAAATTTGTAAAGTATTTACGTTTGTAATACTTTCACAGTTTCGCTTGACCTACGCATGAATGGAGTGATCAGATTCATGCCTTATGTTACTTTCACATATGGTGGAAGAATACATAATGGGCACACAAGTATATCTTAAGCAGGGCTTTCAAAAGTGATTCCCTACCCAAAAACCCTCTTCACCACTACCTCCATCCAACCCACACCTATTTTCCCATTGGCTAGTTTGTCGGATCCAATCAGGCACCTTCGCCTACCTCCATCATTGCACTCATATAGCATACAAAAGGCCTCGGGACCCAGTATCCTGCCTGCTGCTACAGTCTTTGTCACCAGCTCGCCTTAAATTACACAGTTTATTTCTCGTCTGGAATTTTCTCATCGTCAAGCAGCAGATGTTTGCGTACTGTCTCAGTAGGCAGAAAATAATTTCTGCGATCGTCGCGTATGGGAGGCTACCATCACTTGCGGCCCTAAATCAGATAACGAATTGGCCTTTCTACCATAATGCTGAATTTTGCATTCGTCGTGTCCTGCGTTAATGGGTTATGGTTCGCGTTATGAGCACGACTGTACTGTAGCATGCAACGGTACTTGCGAAATTCGATTCGGTAAAGTGTCCGGGACACCTACGAAACAAAAGTTCGCAGAGATCATGCATCATTTTCACATTGCGCTTGCCGATCTGCATCACATCTCATGGAAAAAAAAATCATGACTTCCTTGTTTCCTAGAAAACAATTTTCATCGTGGTGTCGCAAGTCATATATCTTGTCGCTGTTCCGATCTGAGTAGGAAGCTATGCTGTGCCCGACCAGAGTACCCGCCTCGGCTCCATGCTCTCGCATTCGTTTCTGTTCTCGCGGACGCAGCAAATCTATAAGAGGCATATCGACTTAGTCGCTAGTGATGCCCCCTTCCGATTCGGGCAGTTTCGGACATCTTTTTAAATTTTAATCAAATTTTTTTCTGAAGAGGGGCTAGCAGGTTGTTTAGAAGGGCAGGGGAACTCGGTGATTGATTTTTCGTTAATAATGACCCCGAAACACGCTATTTGTATGCTTCTTTCTCATGTTTATATTTCCAGTATGAAGTTTTAAAGTATTTTCGTTATCTTGCCTTTCTATTTCAATACGTTCCTATCGTTGAATGGGGCCAGATTCGCAAAGCTGCATTCATGCCATACATTAAAATTTATTAGTGGCATGTTTACGTGGAGAGCCAACAGTGATGTTTACCCCCATTCGAGCTAAACATGTACAAATATCCTTCGAATACCCGCTCTCGTTGTGGGGGCATAGATCTTAAGACTGTTAACCATCCCAGACTCTGCCACAGTTCTTGGGCGTGATGGTTGCTGGCACGATCTTGGATGCTCATCCTGAACCCTTGGTTTTATGGAAAGTGCACTCGTACGCCGCTGTGAAGGAGACTGTACATGACGGATTTTGGCAGGTGAAGGTCCTACAGCTACGCAGGTTTTTGTATGCCTCTGCAAGTTATCGTGTCTTCGAACACATTTGGTGAATGTAAACGAAGTGTTCCAGTAGCGTAATGGTTACTGAGTTAATGCCTTTGAAAATTAGATCGGTGGTAAATATATACATTTCAAAAATGAAGTTCTAGTACCGTGTTTTAGGAGCTTACATATTCCTCCCAAACCGATACTCTAACTTCTAGTAGATTTGTAATTTCGCGGTAAAATATATGCTTGTTTTGTGCACGCTTGATAATATTCTGCGACCTGATGGAATTAAATATCTGAACTTACCAGTTAGAATGCTGAATGACGGGGGGCGAGAGAGCGATCTGTCACCTCTGGCATCAGACGAGAAACTGGGCCAAGGATTTTCATTGTTCCCATTATATACAGTTTCTTTTTCTCTACACCATTTAGATTATTGCACTGATTCAGATATTTCTGTGCATGTTGATAGTTAAAGGTGTAGCAGTTCCTGTGAGTTAATGGGTAGATAGGCGCGAGTACCGTTCGTGAGTTAAACGTTTGTATTTATATATTTTATGATAGTGGGATTTTTTTTACTGTTTAAAATCAACAGCTTGATACAGATACACAATATTTAAGTTTTATTATTTTTTCATAAACGATGTAAATAATTACTTTTAGTAATTTATACAGTAGAATGCAAACAGATTGTAATATGCGAAACGCGATGTTAACACAGGGAATAATTAGAATTTCCTGACTTCCCCAATAAATAATGAATAAATGCGTAAACAGATAAAATTAGTCACACGACCCAATGAGACTGAATAAATTTTCGTCCCAAGAACTGACAGCGGTTCAACAGCCTATTGTTATGCCAACTACGCCAACGCAAAAGACAGACAAGTGAAAACTCCTCGCTCTCCGCCCACTGCACATCTTGGGTTGACTCCTTTAATTCAGCCAGGCAGCAACCATTGAATTCGCGAGTGAATGTTTCGCCTACAACAGACGATGCGACAATGGAACGGTTCGGTGGCCATCCAGTAACCCGGATCTCATAATAATAGTTCAAACTGCTAGAGATCGACGGTTGTTTTCGAGCGTTAACCCTTTCCAGTAACCAAGGAACGAATACCCTGGACAATCTGAACGGAAACGTTGAAATAATTAGTAAAATTTAGAGATGTCATCTTACAATTCAACACATTTTTTTTTTTTTTTTTTTACAAAACAGTTAATAAGTTGTCAGCGAGATTCAATAATTACGGTTCGTAGATGTTATCTAATATTTCTGTGTCAGCGACCTGCTTAACCACCGATTATTGACACAAGTTATGGGATTTATCGTCTGCTGTAGCTGTGGTAAACCATTTATGAAACAGCTGTCAGATATTAAATGATGCAACACTTTCAACAGATTCGCGAACAAATGAGAAGGAGAAACTGTGAGAATTTTATTTTGACAAATATAGAGATTTAAAAAATCAGTTAAGTGACAACACTTCAAAAATGTATGTTAGCAAGAACAGTATTTTAATTTGTTTAACAACTTCATTCTCGTAATTTCTGAGGAGATGGGATAAAACAAGCTTTATTAACTAGTATTGAGCCAATGTAGGCACTGGTGCAGGGATTCATGACTCCGTATGCATGCGGATCAGCCATTGGCTTTTGCCATGTTTTTTCACTCTGGCGGCAGCTGTATGAAATGTCTCTGTAACTATTGTTTCGAAATTATATTGGGATGTCAACCATATTAAATTTCGAGTGATTTGTAATTCCACTTGGACAGTCATTTTCAATTCCACAGTATCTGTTCCATCTCTGTACGAAAGCGGAATCCATCCCGGTTTTTGTAAAATTTTACCTGCCGTGGAAGGATACATGATAGACTTAAGGAACTAAACAGAGCTTGCCAAATCTACAGGATTTTTATGAACTGCGGGTACCAACTTTTTGAGATAATTCTATAAGGAAAATAGACTTTGAAACAATACGACCTATGACTTAACGTGATTTTATACTCCCTTAAGGGAAGTATACTTCAGCTCATGAAGGATAGACGAGGAATTATTAATTAACGCAACTAATTAGCTCAGGATGGTCTTAATTTTTTCAACCTACAATAATTACAGCGTGATGTAGTTGGTGGGGTTAGGGATCGGGGTAGATGTGAAGGCCAATACGTTAGGGGAGGACAAGGATATAATGGCGCTTCGGGCTAGCTTTCTCACCCTAACGTAAGACATTTACCCCCAATCACCGAGGGGCTGCGGTGGCTGAGCGGTTATAATGCTCGCCTCCCACCTAGACGAGCCGGGTTCAATTCCCGGCCGGGTCACTCCCGGATTTTCGGAAGTGAAATCGTGGTGGACGATGCCGTTGGTCGGCAGGTCTTCTCGGTAATCTACCGTTTCCCCCGCCCTTGAATTCAAGCGCTGCTTCATTATCACCTTAAGTCACCATTATCGGCTCTCAAGACCTCACTGTTAACAGCCACCCGACTCTCTCAACTCAACAACTCAACCCAATCGGCAATCGTAGACCACCGTTCAGGGAATGACCGACGCCGACTGACACACCGGCCCTTAGCCGCCGTGTCCGCCCCACTTCTCGTTCACGCCCACATTCTCCGATATCCTTGATTCTTATTGACTCTCCCTTGTGGCCTGGGTGGGATTACTGCTGTTAGATGTTTAAGATTTGCCGCAGCCCCATTGTGTCAGCCAGACCCAAAATCCTACGTACTTCTGCAGATTCCTGCAATTTCATTCAATGCGTTACAGTCCCCGTTGTTTGTAAACTTTGTTTTACTAACAACCATAGGCCGCATTCCTGCCTCACCTAACATCACTCTCTGTGTTGTAATCGTAACAATGATTAGTGAAATATAGACGCTACCTTGAAAAGTGACAATTAAAAGTATTTATGTATAATATATCAGAAAATACGTGTGATAAAACAATACATTCAGAAATAGTGTTAACCTGACTTGATATAAGCCGTCTGTGAACATTTGGCAGTTGATAAAATCACCTATCATTAAGAAATTAGGTGGTGCCTTGTTGCTAACCAACAAAAGTGAGATACCCGAAAGTGTTAATCGATTTTACGACGTAATAATCATGTTTACATTAAAGGAACACAAAAAGGTGCTTTGGTGTAACACTCTTAGGCAAACAGTTCTCAATAAAACATACTAAGTTTTAAACGGTGCCATGCAATTTCGTAATCACAGGCGATGTTATCATTTGCCAAATGTTCACATATGTCAGATGACAAATGAAACTAATACTTTTCACGAGTTTGTTGTTTCATCTCACGTACAATGTATTTTTTCTGTATTTGTAGAAGTAATTCTTTGTATAGTAGTTACCAAATATATATTTGTAACACTGCATACAAATTATAGTGAATTTCACAAAACCTTAGAGGGGAATGTGTAAAACTAATGATGAATGAATCTCAACAAGCAAGCGTGTAGACAACAAGTTTATTATAAACATCGAGTACATAAAGCATTTTGTATGTTTTATAAAATAATGTGTTGTAAGTATACAATATTTCAAGTGTAGAATTTCAAGAAAACATTTGTCAACTAGTTTCCAAAGAATTGTTTGCAACAAGTACAGATGTTTTTTATTTTATAATTTTTGAAATGCTGCAAATAATTTATTTTAATTCGCAACGTTCAAGCGTCCCTCTCTCACACTTAAGTCATAGCTAGTATTATTTCTTATACATCATTTTCCATAATGAATCATCTCAAAAAGATTTCATACTGTATTCACGGTTCCTTCACACATTTTGTATCGAATCTTTGTAATATCGCCCATGTGTGACGTGTTTGGTTCTTTCTTAAATATGTCATGTATCGCAAGCGTCTTATACGTCTGTTAACATAAGAGTGCCTTATTTTTGGTTAATTTAATTTTAATTTCATTTTATTAATAAATTACAGTATTTAGTTTACAATTTATTAGAAAAAAACGGGAAGATAAAAATGTTTTGGCAGTGCCTATAGGCTATTTATGTAAAGTGAGCACTATTGAAAGCCCTCCCATTTGGAATAATAGGCAATAAATATATTTTATTTTAGCGTTAGACGTTAACTACCGAGTGTGGTAGAATATGCACACTGAGTTTATTACTTGCATGGCAATATTTATTTGAAAAGGTGGTTAAAAGGATAAATATGACTGAAATTAAAAGTAACTAGGGCCTCAAAAGTACTCGCTTTACTGTGAACACCCTATAGTAAGGAATAGTTCTCATGCAAAATATTATTCAAGTGAGTGCGCACGAATGCGGTGTGTTGTCCGCTGGTGTAATTTTCTAAACTAGGTTAAGCTTGGTTTGCATGGGGGGGAGGAATATTATGGAAATAGAACTTAAGCGGGGCTTCAGAAAAGTTGGAAGTAACAATGAATGGACTATATCTGCGGTTCAGAATAATTCTGTATAGAGCATTTCTAGTAAATTCCGCGTTTCCACGACACTATAGGGTCGTATTCCGTTACCTCTGCAATGCTGCGCAAAATGCGCAAACAAGTTGTTCCGTTACCTGCCTAGAGGCGCATCTGTGTGAATCATACGTCATTCTACTTTAGGTCAATTTCGTGCATCAACTGCATTTGGTCTGGAGCAAAAACGCTTCGTGCGTTGGCGTCACGTTGGTGCGAATATCTGTCGAGAACGTGCCGCAAATTAGGTTAATATTCTAAAATTCTTAACACTGCCGTTATTAGTGTAAGAATATGTCTAGAAGATGTGTTTGTGTTTGGTTTTCAGTGTGGTTAAACTACGTTACATATACAACAATTCGGCAAAGTAAGTTTAAGGTGTGAGAAGTTTGCTTACATACCGTGCGGCCTCCATCTTTATTTTTTTACTGATGGCAATATAGGCACACGGTTGTTGCTCCGTTGTCGTGTCCATTCATGAATGTATTTAAAACCGGAATAACATCGCACGAGTTTTCTCGCACCTGCATTAGTGCAGGCAACGACACACGGTCCAAAGCTGTTTTAGGAGGTTCACGAATATCTTTTGAAATCAACCTGTGGAAAATGTCACTGCCTCTACCTGCATATATTTTAACGGGCATACTGATTGCCATGCGGCAAATCAAGTTTATAACGACGGAGGAAAAGTAGTTTCATATCTCAAGGCCGAATTAAAAGTGTTAGGTAGACATAAGCAAGCTCTGAAATGATTTCTTTTGTTTCCTTATTTGTTTATTCATAAATGTGCAAGAATTAAAATATTTATAAAATATTTGCTTTTGTAATAATTTCGCAGTTTCACTTGAACGGCGAATGGATGGCATGAATGACCAATGACATTATTTATTTTACATATCGTTGAAGAATATACAGTGTTCATAAAATTATATCTTAAATACTCTGCCTACTAAGCAAGCAAGTTTTTGAATTTAGAAAAGCATTTACTTGTGCGATTTTATGGACATCTCGAAGTAGCTCTTGGCATTTTCTTTCAGTTTGAATTATTTCATTTCTGTACATAAGTAAGTTTTCATTATGTGTACATTTCTAAAACACGTAAGTTGTTACTCTGACATGTATTTATGCAAAAAAGTTAAGTTAATTTTTTTTGCAAGGATAGAGTAGTTCCAGATTATGTGTAGAAGTTGAAGAGTATACAGTACACGTACAAAATAATTTTTTTTCTTCGTGGTTGAAGCCTTTAAAACGAATGCTTTGAGAGCGAATTGCTTTAACGTTGATTCCCTATTTAAACTCTGTGGTTGTATGTAGGCTTGGTAGATAGAGCTGTAAAGTAGGGCGCGAACAGCCATACTGACTCGCACTTATAAAATGAGAGTCACCGGTTTAAGTCCCATAGTTCCAGCGGTACAACGGGAACACTGCATGCCATTTCATGACCTTGCGTGTTGCACCCCCCTTCCCCCCGCCTTGGCTTACCCGACGCAATAAAGCACGCCTTTGCGGACCGGTCGTCGTTGTTTCGCGTCCCGGCAACCGTACGCGAGCACAACCGCGATTAGAGCAATTACGTCGACAGCTCGCTTCGTCGACCATTGCGGGTCGCGGAACTGCAGTAGCCGCCGCGGGCAAGAGTGGTGTACGTCACATCCGCGATACTACTGGGTAAATGATTTTACCGTGAAACTTAGTTGTTCCTGACACTTCTCCACGAAATGTCTCAAAGCTTAGGATACACGGGAGCTTTTTTTTTTTGTGCATTCGACGCACAGAAGCAAGGGGGCAACGCTAACATGCACGCCTAGCACGTCATCTGTAACTGTGGGCGTAATTTGTGGGCGTAGAAATCCCACACATTTAACTACGCCCGTACTGTTGCACACTCGTCATGGTAAACGGCAATTATTAAAGTAACTCTACATTGGAAAACATTTGGAAAAGGACACGCATTTATACGAAATGCTTGCTTAGAAATACTTCTCCTTACCTCTCCCTGTTTACTGGACGCTTCAAGGGAAGTGGTTTTAATGCCTTACACTGTACACATCAGAAAACAGTTGTCAATATGGGAACTCCCTCGCTTGTGAACGACATCATTCGTTGTTGAGACAACGTTCCGTAGTCCCTTAAAAAGCTGCTGCTGATAACACCAGGAGAAGATACGTTTCTATTGTTTCTGATATTATGTGTGATAACTTCAACAGTTCCAAAATAAAAATAATATGTTATATCAATGACGGAAAAATTTCAATTTATTTGTAGTCACTTGGCCTAATTTCATTACTTGCTCTAAAAATAAGGTTGGCCCAAAAATGATACACACAATGCCACCATTATATGTTTGCATGATTTTCGATTTGCCCAGGAGTTATGCGCATGCTTCTGCAGAAAAGCTATGTCGTCCGTCTTTTGCACAGAGGCAGAAATTGTCAGTGATATTTCTATACTTTTTGCTTTCCTCATGAAAAGCCATTGAATGAAACACAATTTCAGGAGTAGGTTACAGCAAGGTTTTATTATATGTATCAGAGAACGGATAATATGCGTATAAATTACAAACAAAAACGGGTACAAATAAAATAAAACCAAGCCAAGCTTGACTTTCGTCAAAAAAATATGCAAATACTTTTTAAAATGAAAACGAGACAAAATACGAAAGAGTAGTTAAATAAACAACGACGGCAAAAATAGTTCTGCACGACACAAGGATAACAAATACCGGTGAATAAGAGTGCTGAAAAAATACATAAGCACAGAAACTAAATAATGCGATGAAGACAATACAAATGAACACAGCAGATTTCCTTCAACAGCAGTAACCAACGTTTCGGGAAATGTAACATTGAAAAAGATAGGGGTCTTTAAATAAGAGGCATTCCTCCTGTCACAGCGAATGGGGGGGAGGATCGTACGGTCACCCCGGTGGGGGGAGTGTAGGTTGGTCATTCGAGGTGGCGTGGCAGTACTAGGCTATGGTAGCCGAGACGAACTTACTTACCGGTTTCCGGAAAGGATGGGTGATGCGTCTCTTATAGCCTCTCAACATCCATGGCAACCCAGGGCTTCTCGTGCCACTCCTGATTAAACAGACTGGGCTCTGCCGCCCGTGCCCTATGGGAAACAGTTTTCTAGCGGCTGTTCAGGGGTATCTGCCGTGATGGCTTGGGCCGATAGATAGTACCAAGGCCCGACCACTTGGTGGGGTGTTGGACCTCTTGGCACTCAGGCCACTGGGGCCCAAAACAGGAATTTCCCTGTGAAGAAATTCTAGGATGGTAAAGGACGCGTGTCTGATGTTGCGAGTCGGCCTGGTGTGCGGCTTCGTGTGAGCTCGGCTCCTGGTGAAGACAGCAAAGGGAGTAAAACCGGACGGTCATGGCGGTACCCACCTGTTCTGAGGGACTCCGCACACTCCCGCATGGAGGTTAGGCGACGCAGTCGGACACAGGAAAACCCATACGTGCCATGGAAATTAAGAGGGAGCACGGGATGATCCGCTTGGCCCATCCAGGGGTACTCCCTGGAATTTGGATCAGACGAGGTTGGACTCGTGCTGGCAGTGGTTGACTCCGCATGCTGGAGAAGGCTCGGAGAGATTCCCCCTCTTGCTAAAAGAGCCGGACGTTGAACAGGATTGTTCCGGGGGCGTGCCCGAGATCACGTCAGGGGCGTGGGTAGTGCTCCGGCTATACCACACGCTTGGTAATCTGAGTGCTAGAATCTCAGGCCTTGTGGTAGGACATGCTCTGTGCGATCTGCAATCAGATCGGGGCTCTGCCTGGTGCGGCCTGTGTACAGGTCGGGGCAAACGGGTTTGGTCAATTCAGAAAGCGCTGGTCATGTCTGCGATGAGAGGGCGTGATCCCTCTTCCCCGCCTACTGGGAGGCCGGGG